>WNGS01063839.1:11837847-11871765 GCA_020271785.1 Procambarus virginalis
CTGCTGCTGCTGCCACTACTCCTCCTGGGTGTGGGGGCACTCATAGCAGCACAATGGGGCCGGCTGCTGCTGCTGGCCAAGCAGCACGGGCGGCACAAGATCCCGTGACTGACACACTGCAAGATGACGCGCGAGATGCCAGCCTCCCAACACCACCATCACTGACACACTGACGCCTCGCGCACGCGCTGCCACGTGCAGGCCACGCGACCCATACCCGCGCATCTACACCCTACACCTGGCCCTCGCCTCCTACACCCAACATCTGGTCATTGCCTCCTTCACCAGCACACCGAACCAGGCAATGTGGTGTAGTCATTGCGCGAATTCTCCTTGGCTATAGACACATCTGGCAGGTTTGTGAGGCTGAGCCACTACCAGAATACTCAGATTGTAAACTCTGTGATAAACCTTTAATGCATTCACTAGAACACTATATTGATAAATGTGAAACCCGTAAAGGACTTTAGGCCTCCTGGCCTCTTGTACCACCAACTGTGTTATTGACTCAGGTGTTCTGGACGACATCCTAACAATTTACCCAAAATTTTATTGTCCATTTTAAAGAATGAAGAACAATTTTTATTTATATTACTTCTAAGCTGCATCACTTATGAACCCATCCCTGCCCTTGTGTGATAGTGCACAGTAGAAAGTTGTTTTCACATATCCATATATTAAAACATTGATTGTAACCATGATATATATTTGCTTCAGCCTACAGTTTAGACCTATTGTCTTATGTATGACCCTCTGTCCTGCGTGACAGTGAATACCAGCATTATCCTCACTTTAATAAGACTATCAAACTCCTCAGATTAGGGGAAAATGTAATTAATTTTGTCAATAAAGATGTTAATAATAATAACCAAAACGCAACTTCCCACAACAAGCCCAACTCATCCTAGTGACGCTCAACTGCTTTTGTGGAGGTTACTTCAAGCTGCCACAACTTGGAGCAGCCTGAAGTATGCAGTGCTCTGTCGGTCTCTTAACTCTTCCAGAATTGAAACAGGTCACCTGTAGATAAATCTTGAGAAAAACACCAACCACAAAAAACAGCACGACTTGCAATAAGAATGGAACGCTCTCTTGATCAGTGGCCCACAAACAGTAATCACTCATTCTCAGGAAATACAGAGTAAAAACTACTTAATTACCATCCCATAGAGGGATGGTAAGCAGGTCGTGTGGGACTACAGTGTGCATCTACATTGGCTGATACATATCTACCTCACAGCATAGCTGAGGGAGGTGGGGGCGGCCACCTTCAGGGAGACCAGAAAACCAACAAGTACAGGGACCTAGAACGTTGTTACAGGGTCGTGCCGATAGGCTCTGAGACTGGGCGCCTGGGGTAAATGTGCACTTAAGTTCATAAAGGAGGTGGGTGAGGAACTCATTGGGAAAACTAAAGACTCAAGAGCAGCCAGTTTCCTGTTCCAGCACCTCATTGTCGCGGTCCAGAGAGGAAATGCGTGCTGTATCCTGGGCACGTACCCAACCTCCGAAGAGCTGGATGAGGTTTTCGAACATTCATTGTTATATGTGTGTGTTTTCTGTAAACTGTAGCAATGTAATAAAATAAAATAAAATTTAAGAACACAAAAAAATAGGGGTGGTAGGAGAGGAAAATATCAAAGTGTTCAGTGAGAATCCACAAGGTCTTGTCTGAATACTCTTTATTTTCTTCTTCGAGGTTGTGGGTCCCAACAATTGCACCAGAGGTGGTACCCCTATTATGCACGTACATTTATATATTTTATATACACATATATATACATACGGTAGGCTTATATCGAGATTACCCCAAAGTGGAACTACTGACCCTCCCCAAGATGCAACCGAACAAGCTGACTAACTCCTAGTTACTTTTAGGTGAACAAAGGCATTATATTGGCGATAGGGAAAGTGCATAACCATTTCTGTCCCGCCCGGGCTTCAAACCCGAGATTCCCGAATATGAGTCAAGAGTGAACCCAACTATATTACCGGGACCCTCTAAGGGCATTTTTTCTTAATGTGTGAATCATTATGGGGTAAACAGTGATCTATATTCCCTTGTTTACCTTCTCTTCCTCCTATTGGTTGTGTCTTGTCTCAAGAAGTATTTATCCGGTGTATCCACCAACTTTGTTATCTACATTTCATTCATATCGTGACTTTTCAGCCTTTTTTGTTTTTTTAAGCATTGATAATTAGAATCTTTACCTTGATTTCTCTTGTCAGTGTAGCTTCATTTTTCATGATCTTCTGCCGTTTTTAATGTTCAAATCATAGTTACTATATATGTAAATACATGATCTCAATGATCTCATACGCAACAATTTGAACAATAAAGATTTTTACACATAATTATTCATTGTGAGCACTGCCAGTGACGCTTGAATTTCTGTGTAGGATCTAATACCTGTTAGGCTCTAGTCTTTTTAGTTTAGTTCAGTTATTATGCACCCCCATACCCATCTTGTGGGCGGTAGTGGAGAGTATTACAGAGGCACATAATGGACACAATCTAATAATGACGGTTAGCCTGTTAGGCCTCTTTAAACAAACCCATCCCCTCCTAACCTAACACAAAATTAATATAAAATTTGGTGTTTCATACACTGCACACACACGGGGTGTGTGACGTCACCATTACGGTATTTGTTAATGCCGGCACAGGTTTTACGCTGCCCTTTGTTCATGTTATTACGACTTATTGCATCGAACAGAGGAACACTTGGCTGGTGACGTATGGAAGTTCATCAAACCACTGACATTAGGCTGTGGAGTTTTTTTTTCTACCACAGACGTGGCCACACACACACACACACACACACCCTAAGTATCCAAGGGTACCCTAGGTACCAAGGGTACCTTGCCACCCTAAGTATCAAGAGTGGAACCATTTCCTTGGAATCACATGACATCGCCTTTGAATATTACCAGTGTACACCCACCTTGACGATCCTTACAATGAACTACCCGTATGCAGACGAGGAGTCACAATAACGTGGCTGAAATATGTTGATCAAACCACACTAGAAAGTGATGGGACGACGACGTTTCGGTCCGTCCTGGCCCATTCTCAAGTCTATTGTGACAATGCATTTCTCACGATCTGAGAAATGAATGAAAATATACAATCGACTTGAGAATGGTCCAGGACGGGCCGAAACGTCGTCGTCCCTTCACTTTCTAGTGTGTGGTTTGGTCAACAACTACCCGTATGTAATAAGGGGTGGGGAAGACCACGCTACCTATGCTCATCGCTGGCCTGTACCAAGCATACATTCTTTATATAAAATACCTACGTGAAACGTACTTTTGGATGCTGCCTCGAACCAGGCCAGCATTCATGCAACTGGTGTGTTGCAGTAATAATACCTAGTGCCTCTTGTTACCAAGCACAGCCACAGAAGTACCCACCATACACCTGCCATCCTGGGAGGTTCTGTAGCTGGGATACTTTTCTTCTTCTTCTTGAGAATAGGTGCAGTTTGCATGAAGGGTTAACCCTCCCGATGACTGCACCAGGACAGACGTAAGGAGATGCGTTTACGGTTAGGGATACTTTTGTACGTAGAAGCTAATAATATGAAAACAAGGCACATAGGCTCAGCTTTGCCCCAATTACACAATCAATATACAGTAGTTTACTATTAAAAGAACAATACTGCACGGAAAAGTTGAATGTAACATAGAGATGGTGCTTTGCAACACTGCTAAAGGAAGTACTACATTAATTACATTTTTAAAATCTACTTGTTAAATGCTAAACTGTCATCAACAGATTCCAGTCTTTTAAAATTACCTGTTGAAGATTTCGAAAGTTCTTCCACTTCCACAGCCTTCCCTGGTGAATGCCTCGTGTGTAAAAACTATTTTATGTCTTCGTAGTTCGGAGGCCCACATAGCCATTCTTGTCGTAACGCCAGCGGAAACTTATCCAGTTCCCTGTTTAAAGTTCCCATTGTTGTTCCAGCTGCATTTCTTATATTGTTTGGCAACAGATTGAAAATGTGTTTCTGATGTTTACACTGTTCTCTTACTGCACTTATGGCACACTTGCTTTTCATAGGGTGTGTTTTACACTTCCTGTCACATCTCTTATTCATTCTGCTACACTGCTCACAGACCATGTACACTGATGGCTCCCTGCACCACTCCACTGGTGTAGCTGAAGGTACAGTTGTCCTGATAGTGAGTGATGGCTCATATTTTGAGTAGGAAGTCTGCATACACAACTGGGGGCCCCGTCCATTCAGACCGAACTGCTAGTCATACTTCTTGCTCTCAAATACGTACATTTCAAAACTTCACACATTAACTGAAAATGATTCGTTATCCTTATTTGCACTCAGTTTTTTATGATACAATTGTAATACTTCTTGTGTCTGAAGCTAGACACAAATACCTGTACAACAAAATTATTAGTGATGGTAAGAGTCCATTTCACGTAATTATCCAAGTATAATTACGTAAGTGTAATTAAAGGATGAGACACCACCAGGCTCGTGGTGTTCGTTGTCATATGACGCTTTGAGGAGAGTAGAAATAGTCTAAGCTACTCTATCCCTTTGAAATGTATTTGATTGTCTCAATAAACGTACTTGAACTTGACGCTTTTGAAACCACCGACGGTTTTGGCATCCACCACCTTCTCACTTAACTGTTCCAACCACTGTTTGCAAAAGAGAACTTTCTAATGTTCTCTTGGCAGCGTTGTTTTGTTAGCTTGAGTCTGTTACTTCTTGTTCTTGAAGATGCAGGTTTCAAGAATTCTGCATTGTCAATTTTGTTGATTCCTGTTACTATTTTGTATGTAGTGATCATATCACCCCTTTTTCTTTTTATCTTCTAGGTTTGGTATATTAATACCTTAGGCCTCTCTTCATAGCTCTTGTTTTTCAGTTCCAGAACTAGTTGCATATCTTTGCAATTTTTCCAATTTATTGATGTCCTCCTTGAGATAAGGGCACCATACAACTGCTGCTTATTCCTATTTTGGCCTCACGAAGGTCACAAATGATTTCTTAAATATTTTGCCATCCAAGTATTTAAAAGTGATTCTGAAGTTGGAAACTATAGTATAGGCTCCTTGCACAATGGCTATCTTACAATGGCTTCTGAATGCATATAACGGATGAATCAGCCAAAGACTGTCTTTGAAGACGTTGATTATAACCTTGGAATGCCTATAAGCAACTTAAGAACAAAAATATACCAAGAACTTCAACGAAACCTTGTAGATATGAGGCAAAGTGAAATCTACACTAGCAATTCCATCTTTCATTATACTGTTATGCAAGAAAAGCCGCATATCTGTTGATCACCAAATAATATCAGCAGACTCAGAGATGTTACTACTGCTCGGTTTAGATTAAAGTATCTGTGGGAGTTTGCATTACCTGCCGATGTAGACCTGAACAAATGCAAATTGTGCCAGTAAAATTATTCACACATCTTGCATCACTGTGGAATGTGAAAAAGATATATGAATTCAGAGACAGTTCAATAACAAATGTTCAAGAAATGTGTAAATATTTCATTCAAAATTATCTACAAGAAAATTTAGGCAAGTATCCTCAGTTGGCTAATTGTTGAAAGTAAATGTGGATGATTACAACCTTTACACTGCCCCCCCCACTGGATTGGGGGTGGTGGTGTGCATTTAAAGCAATCAAATTATGAAACTAGCTCACCACAAATGTAAGTTGCTTAATTTAGAAACTACTTGTGGTCATTCTTGACGGCATTGTTGATACAAACATTAAACTGTGTAACTAACTTATCCAAATTAATTTTGGGTTCAGTACCTTAGCCCATTTGTCTCAACTTTTTGCAATACCGCCCACAGTATGGGGATGGGGTACATAATAAATGAATAACTTAAACTATCTTCTCTCATTGTATTATGTTGTAATTTTATTGTGCTGGTTTAATACCTGATCTTCCATGTTTATAAATACAGTACCTATCTCGACTTTATTCCAAAAAATAGTCTGAGTGCTTTGAGTCAGTCCCAGTAGTTTAAACTACATGTGGAAATTCAGGTTATTTAGATTTCTGTACGATTCAAATCAGAGAGAATATTTCATTTAAGTAAATTAACTTAAAACTATCTGTGTCGAAGAGAAGTCCAATACAGTATTCCCCTCCTCCTTCCAGTCATCAGGTGCATCTCTCTCTCTCAGATGAAGGATTTAAAACATGAGAGCAATTGTGACATTTTCTATTAAACTTAATTTCTACAGAACTACATTCTGTAATTTATGACAGAAATGAAGTACAACATATGATATATTACTGAGTGAAGGTTTACAGATTTCATACAGAAAGAAAAAGAAGTGATGTTCAGTAAAAGTAGCAGCTACTCTGCACACACACACACAAATAACCCACATGTTTTTCACATAAAACAACCTAATTAGCTGCCTTACAGTTACAGCTCTACTGTACTGAAGGTGCTATCAACAAAAATCACTAATAACTATCAATGGCCAAGTTATGACATCAATTAGTTTGTTATTTTTACACTGGCAAAAGGTTATTTTCTTGAAGAAAACTACTGAAGTTGTAAATTCTTTTCTTTACCAATGCTCACATTACAATAATTTGAGATCAATGTTCTTTGACTATCACATCAGATTTCAATGCAGGTCAATAAACTATCAACACTTCAGGGAATAACTTCACACAGCCAACAGTCGCATTATGTAACAACTTGTAGACTATCAGTACTGTATTTTCACAATAAAACATGCATTGAACAATGCCTCATTAGCCAGACTTGTATAGTACTATGGTAGCACAGTATATATAAAAGTAAGAACTATATGTACAGTACAATGATCATAAACTTTATTTACGGAATGAACTAATGACAAGTCTTCGTTTTGTTTTGTGGAATGCCAGAAATGTTTCATTAGCTCGACAGACAGCCCTTGCAAGACACGTCGGAAATATCTTGCTTGGTCGCTAACACTGTATGCCATACCATTTATTTTTAATTCTCACAGCTATAAGTATATGGCATTATTACTTGTGCTTGACCTCAAGTAGTAATTATAGTTTTACTCTTCTTAAGGTGCTATAACCAAGAATTCACTAAAACTATCAATGCTCCAGAAATATAAGTTATTAAATTACCAGTAACTCTTGTCCATATAGTTTAATGCCTTGTATGCTTACACTAGTGAGTACTATGTTGCCGAAACAATGCATCTCACATTTAGAACCTGCACTGTTATTTTTAGCATAAATTAAATAAAAATAATTCACATTTAATTTATTTCTACAAAATGTGCCAAAGACGTAGAGAATGTAAATCTAATTCTTAATCACTAAGTAAAGGCTTAGGATAATGGACAATATGCCAGAAGAGGAGCCACACCGGCAGGAGACACTGAGTGGCCACTTGGAACACCCAGTTGGAGTAGATGAGGCCGTCCACTACACTGTACATGAGCGCTCGCTTTGTGGCCACGTATGACTTCCACAACAACTTGCTGACAGGTAGGTCACCAAAATTATTCCAAGTGTCCAGCATAACGAACAAGAAGAGCATAGACATCGGGTGAACCAAGATGAGAATGAGCGATTTTAACCACAACTTCACTCTGAAATAAAAAAACAAATGTTCTTTGTATGTTACTTATTTCTGGACAATATACAGATGATTTTATTTATTGAAAGTGTTTCAAGCAATATTTTAAGAACCCTAATCTGCAAATTTCTCATATTTAGATCTGTTCATGAAAGTCTTGAACAGTCTAAATATCTCACTCTTTTCACCTAAACATCCCCCTGCTACAAAAAAAAAAAAGTTTTGTAAACTTAAATAATTTGTCACCTATTAGAGCCTTTCACCTGTAATTTCTCAAACCTCTCAAGGTTACAATAAACAAGTCTCACCTGCTTTGGGACGGAGAGACGATAAAAGCAATTGGTGTAAAGGAAATAGTGATAATCAGTGCTAGGGAAAAGTTATAAACTGCACCGGCAAACAGCAGGACACCCAACTCTAATACAGCAAAGATTTTCACTATCTCCCAACTACGTTCTTCTAAATTCATATACCTGCAAAATGAAGAATTTTTATGTTACTAATACTGCATTCTGGTGATACAATGTGAAAAATATCATATTTGCTTCAATTATATTTGGTAGAAAAACAACAAATCCTTTCCACACATTTATTTGTTCAACAAATCCTTTCCATTCTGAGCTATGTTCCCCAGTTCTAGAGACTATGAAGAACACTGGTCACACACCAGGCACTAGGTGATTTTCCCTACTGTGATAACTATGAAGATGTTTGTCACATAATTAGGGCAGGCCTCACAATTTCAATGAGTGTGCATGTAATGAATGTATTGTTATGCTGTTTTGTCTTGTAATGAACAGCCTCTGGGTGGTGAATTGAGATAATGTATTCTCTACTGTTTCCCTGCCCCAACAACACGACAAGACCACTTGCAAAGTTACCTGGCACCCTTGTATTAACGCTCCAAACACTTGGGCTGGACAGTAGAGCGACGGTCTCATTTCATGAAGGTCGGCGTTCAATACCCGACCATCAAAGTGGTTGGACACCATTCCTTTCCTCTGCCCCATCCCAAATCCTAATCCTGACCCCTTCCAAGTGCTATATAGTTGTAACGGCTTAGGGTTTTTCCCTAATAATTCCCTTCCCAACCTTGTATTAACACTGATATCAATTTACTCAAGATAGATTAATTGTCATAATATTACACCAAGACTTCTCAGATCAGTTCAGATATTATTTCTGCATGACAAAAATATTAAAACTCCAATTCAAACCAATTTCATTATTCTAATTCCCCCACCAAAAATATTGCTGCTACTCAAACTGTCAACTACTCTATCAGGAGCATATCTGACAGTATTGTAATGTTAAAATAAAAGATTTGTTCCAAATCTGACTTCAAACTTGATACTCAAAGTTACTTAAATCATTGGCCTTTTTTCTTCCATTATAAAGCCTTAAATATTTCCAATAGCTTCACACAGAGCCATTCACAAGTAGTGTATTCTACTTCCATAAGATACAGTCAAGCTTACCTATTTAAACAAAAAGGTAGCATCAATAAAGTTAAGCAGAAAGCGGAAATTCCTAGAAAAATGCTGTCCTCCGCAGACAGTGCCATGAGCAGGCCACATCGAGACAGCAGGGAAGGGCCACAGGCCAGGGCCACACTTGCCATGTGCATCAACACCACCAGAGGCACACACCCCAGTACACCATAATCAATCTGTCGGCAAAATAAAATGGATAATACATAGATAACATTTGAATATATAACTTAATAAATCATTCCTCAGACAATATAACATAAGGTACAGTATTATGATTATAATCTAAAATGCCAACACACACACATACATGTTAAAGGCTTGTGTTCCCAGCATGCCCTAACCTAATCCAGCCAAAACACAAGTGAGAAGGGACAAGGGCATACCCATAACCATATGTGGTTATAACAATAGCTAAAAAAAAAAAAAAAAAAAAAGAGGAGTCTATGAAGCCAAGTATTACTTGGAAGAGGCATTTTGAATAGATAAATGAATCCTCTAATAGTCATTCTAACTTAGTTGAGAATTCTTCAGTGTCTTCTTTGCTCCCATGCACCACTAGAGATGAGATGTCACTGGCCAGGCAGGAATTTAGCTGTGCTCTTGTGCACCTAGGAACTGACTAATGGGGTGACAAAGTTGTTTAAGTACAGAAACAAAACAACAAAAATGGAGAAAAAAACTAGAAAATATAGCACTAAACAGCTGTGTGATGTCCAACTCAACAGTGACATTTCACATGACTGAGACGGTTACACGCAAGATTCTGTATGTATATTGTGCAGCTGCATACTGAAGAAATTCCTGCGTTAATTAACCTTACCTTCTTTTTTGGCTTGTTTGTTTTGGAGCTGCTTCTCTGCTGCACAGCTGGTGGAGTACCACAGAGCCAGGGCCTTCACCAGGACGCCCCCCTGCTATCATGCCAAATGGAGGCATGTAAACACCTGTCGGAATAACATGTAGTGTCACTGCGTGGAGAGACAAGGTTAACCTGGGCATCCTTGCTCAAACATGCTACAAAGTAACCAAAGAATCAAATAGTTAGGCTGCCTCCTTCACAACACTGGTGGAGCACATCTTGCACATAACACTGGTGGAGTACATCTTACACAACACTGGTGGAACACATCTTACACAACAGGCTTGTAACTATTCTTACAATAACAGACTTTTTTTTACAATAAATTTGTATAACAAAATTCTACACTACTATATTTTTTGCCTTGAAAAATAAGTTTTCTTACACTGAATGAATTAACAATCTTTAATCAGAATGATCTTACAACACTTTACCTATTGAGATGTATCTATTTGTAGCTGGTAGAAGATAGAAGAAGAATGACTGGTGGAAACGCTCTAGAAGATTATTGAGAGAGCGGCAGACACCTTCAAGGACACGTCCTAGCTGGTGAAGGGAGACGCTGCGCCACCCTCGACCTTGTTGTTGCTGACCTTCCACCGTCACAGCAGCTATACCATACCTGCCCCAAAAGTCTGTTTTATGTATAACAATTATGTATTACCACGGTGTGCTTCACAAACAACCATAGTTGTCTATGAAACACACCATGATTTCCCATGTTGGTCATTATAAAGAGGTTATATGTCAAACCAGAATCATAATATTTAAAGTATTAAAAACTGAACTCCATAAGCTACCTGTGAAATAAACCATGATTGCCTGTTGGAACTCCCGATGCTTGCGAAGCAACCATAGACAAGAGCGTCTGCAACTGATGTACCCAACCGTGGAATGTCTCTGGACGAGGATGATCACCCTGGACACATCACAAACTTTATACGTTGCATTCAAGTCAAATCAATATGAACAAATAATGCATTATAATGTAGTAGTTATATTATTAAGTTATTTGGACCACTACATCAAACTTCAGTACTGTACTTTATAAACACATCAGTTATCTGCTTTATTCAGAACCACTGCATGAAACATTACATGAACAGGTCTGGTTTGAATAAGAGCACAACTTTAACTTACAATGATGACACACATCTGAATTTTTTGCACAAATGTTACAAATTCAGCACTAAGAGTATCCAGGGCAATTAGATATTGTACGTGAAATACTGTGCAGTAATGTACGGTACCTTTATTCTAAGCCATGATATAACATACTTAATATAAGTATATAGTACATGGTATATGATAGAAAAGAGCCTTATTTATACAAGTACAGTATGTAAATTACTATACAATATATCTAAGATGTGTTAAATATAAAACTTAATGAGAACACAAACAAGTAATTCAGAATAAGCCATTAACAGTCCAGAAACAAAACTATGATATTTACCCGGTTTTTAAAAGTATGATGAACATTTTCTCTCTGGCACAGACGGTGAATGAGATTGACAAGATCAAGATTTGGCAGCTGGCCGTTAAGACCCTCCACCTTCACATCCACGTGACTCACATGTGAACTGTGAAGCTCTAGGTTTATGGCTGCCTGCAATTATAATTAACTTTTGTTGTCATTAATCCCCAACACTGATGCTTATGGAGATAGTAAAAGTGTTACTATGCAATGGAGTTATATTGGAAAACCATACCAATACAGTGACACCTCGGCTTACGAATGCCCCTCTTTACAAACTTTTCGGGTTACAAGCCCAATTTCTTCGTAAAATCTGAATCGGGTTACGAACTTTGCCTTGGATAACATAGTTTGTTGATACGCATATGGCCAACCTAGCGTATAGTGGTACGGCAACCGCACCTCAGTTTACGAGTGCCTCCCACCTAGTGACAATCATGCCTGAATTCTTTGTAAAGAATTTCAGTGTTTTTTGGATTTTTGGGTATTTGAACATAAAAGTAATTATTATATATCTCATCGTGGGTCCCAAGAAAGTCAGTGGTAAGGTTCAGCCTAAGAAAAAAGTTGTGAGTAGAGGCAGTAGAGGATTCCCCTTCCTTATTACAAAAATGTGTGAAGTATGGGAAGAATTGCAAAATTTTGTTGAAACAACTCACCCAGATAAAGCTATAGCACGCTGTTGCACTGACCTTTTAAATGACAATGTGATGTCTCATTACAGACAAGTGTTAAAATGTAGGGAAAAACAAGTGACTTTAGACAGAATCTTAGTAAGACAAACAAGCAATGAGCCACAACCAGGTCCTAGTGGTACTTTTGCAAAACGTAGGAGAGAGAGAATACCCCCAGAGAAGTCATCACTGCCTGATGTTATAATGGAATCTCTCTCCTCCTTCCCCACCATCTCCCATGCACCAACAAGACTCATCAATAAAGGTAAGCAATAACTTGTAAATACTTTAGTACTAAAGATTTGGTTGAATTAGGCGTAAAATTTACTTTGAAGTTAATATTTTTGGAGCGTGGAACGGATTAATTCAATTTACATTACTGTATTTCTTATGGGAAAATTCGCTTCGGTTTACAAATTTTCAGGTTACGAACTGTCTCTGGGAACAGATTAGATTTGTAAGCTGAGGTACCACTGTACAAGCATATGTAGTTGGTATGACATTTAGCCCTTATAACATTTCCCATTTTGGGAAAGGCTAAACCTAGCAAATGCATTTCTCTATAAAAACATAAGTGAATATTACAAACAATAAAGTATTAGAACATTAGTTTAAAATAATCTCCACTGTATACACAAGGCTTTAGGCAAACAGCATAGAAATATAGGTGCACTTGTGGAGCTCTTAAGATGACTATTATTTTTGGCAACACCTCTACTGTTATTGCCATTGATTCTGCTTCAGCAGCTGCTGCAGGTACAGTACTGTTGCTGCTACAGTTCTGCCAATGTTACAGCTGCTGTTGCGGCTGCTACTGTTATACATTTAGTGATATATGAAAATGTCCAACCACATGAAGTTGACAACAGTTTACAATAACTATTTTAAGACTTTTTTTGTGAAAAATTGAAAAAATAGTAACCAAAGTGCAACAATGTAAACTAAAGGTAAATGTCTTCCCTGCTACTTCTAATCACAGCTGATGGGAAAGCTGAACAACAACCCAGTACCTGTATGGCTCCTGCTCGCCCCTCGAGGTCTCCGTGGTCGAGCACTCCAGCTCCACTCTGGGTGCGGTGGTATGCCTGCAGCCATGCTTGTGCCCCTAACTGTTCATGCTCAGTCACCAAGAAGATCAAATCCTTCGCCCAGTACACTTGCTCTGTAAACCAGTCACTTATATTTGTTTTATGTAAACTTTCTATGCTTATTCAAACATTCAAAATTAATATTTCTGAATTAAGAGACATTCATCACCTGGTTCAATTATAGTTTTCATTACTGGATATCACTATCAATATGTGGCTTAACAATATATATAAAAACAACAGTATATTGACACATTGAAGAATCAAGTGGAAAAAAAAACAGAACAATGGTTATTGGAAAAGGAAGATTAAAGGCTTTGGCTCATAGTCCCTAGTAGGCTAAACTCTACAGACTAATGCCCAGTCTAACAATTCGCATATTAGCTCCCGGGAGCCGAAGGGGTTCCCACAGAAAGAATACCTCCAAACGTCCCTCCTGGATCATACTGGTGCTAGGGAGGCAATGGAGGAAAGCTCAAAGTGACCACAAATGGTTTAATCATAAACATTCAGAATATTTCTAAGCCCTCACTACTAAACCACTAAGTCACTACTCCTAACTGCCAGCAGGTAGCAGCACCCATGTCAAAACTCGATCCCCTGCCAATAGCCTTGTCACTTTCTTCCTTACTGATCCCCATTACTGTTGGGCAGGAATAAAACTACATTTAGTTACGTGAATTCTTTTCATTTTGATCAACTTAATTTTCATTTTGCACTTGGGTCATGTTTTGTATTTGCTTCAGTTGTATATATACTAATTAGGAACATTGCCATTTCTGTTCAATTTGGTTGGTGCTTCCAAAATGGGTTCCTCCTATCAGTTTCTCAGTGCATTAGGTACATCAGCTCTGTGTGAGGGTGAACTGTTCTGGCCTTGGCTGTCATGTTTGTAGCTGTATTTGTACAAATGGCATAAAGCCACAAAAGTCTAATGTCTGGATACCTGGGTGTAATGGGAAGGTTACAAATCAAGCTTAGGAACATGGAATAGTCAATTAATTAGCCTGAATTATCCTCAGCAGTAACAAACAACAGTTATCTCTCAATTTTCCAAATTACTGTCATTGTAAATGACTTCCAGGAGATTAATTTGGGTATTCATATACTGTACTGTACAGTAATCAGGTAATTTTGATACTGGAAATTGTCTAGTGTATCTCAAGAATATGAAGTCAGTATTCAGATAATTTTAAAACCTTATCTGGATTGCACCCCATGTATCCAGTCTTATCTATGGATTACCAGATTATCAGTTGGAACATTTACCTCAGGGCCACCAACACTAGCGGCCTCGACGAGGACAGGAAGCCAATAGCTTGTTGAAGGTCCCCTCTCCCCCCCCCCCCCCCCGTTTGTCTTAATGATTGTTTCCAGTTGGATATTAAAATTTAACAGTTTTGGCAGACGCCATAAATGCAGACATGTGCAGTATCAGACATAGCTCAGTTAATCCCTAGATTCAAATAATCAAGGATTCACTAATAGGGAGATTGCTGTATATTAATATACATGCATTACTACATGGTCCTAAATTACAGATAATTTTATTATCAGTCTAATACTGCACTGTATGGATACAAAGCTCTATAGGTAATCTAATGCAGGTGGAGAGCCACATGCCTCTTGTGAGTACAGTATGCATCACCACCTCGGCTACAGCATCTCATTGCAAAAATACTGTACTTAAGAAAGAAGAAAATACTAGAGAACACTAGAGAATACTAGACATACTAGAGAAGAAGTGAGCCATTGCAAGCATCAGAGCTATAGAAGGTGCAGTGCCCTGGAGGACAGATGATGGGGGACGGTACGGAGCAGAAACTACCACTGCCTCGGTACTGCTTCCACGTGGTGCTCGCAGAATACCATAAACATTCTTGCCAGAAAAAATCTGCCCAGGAAGAGAAGTACAGTACTGTAAATATTTGTTATTTAAACTTGAAATATTTCACCCACTCCAAATATGACATTGCTCTTATGTCAGATTTTCTTAAGTACGGTAAATGAAGTGGTTCAGCTCAGTGCAGCTGAGCAGTATTATGACAGAACTCTTTACTCACATATTACTCAAACAAAAATTGACACCATACATGATAATGCTATGACTAGTGCTTACCATATTCCTCATTTCACTTCTACATATACAGTAGTATATAGTACTGTATTCACGCTTCATATCCTACTTCAACAGATTTAACTAGCAATGAATGTTATATTTTTAGTAAAAATACTCTTGCAATAACAAAATATACTGCAATAACTGTACAGGTAAAAAAAATTAAAAATATAAATTCTGCAGAGCAATAACTAAGGAAAATGTAGAAACAAACAATACTCTCCTAAGAACATTGATTTGATATTTTTGGACAAGGTGTCCTGCTCCAGAACTGTCACTTCATTTAATAGGTTGCGTGCCGTACAGTACATCTTTGAAACCCAGATAAAACAATTATACTACTGTTATAATTATGGGGTTCAAGTAAGCCATCATTGGATTGTCTATGCCACCCTCACTGGGGCATCCATGCCTCCCTCATCGGAGCATTCAAGCATTCCTTGCCCCTGAATGCAAATGACTGCAGCAGGCATTTTTGGGGACTGGACCAGAATTCACTCGGACTAGGTAGATATATCCTCGACTGATTTCCATACAAACAAGGTTCTACTGCACATGTAAAAATTAATGTACAGTACTACATCAGGTCAACCCACAACAGTTACCTAGGTGCTACCCAAAAGCTTCACCCTGCCTGGGAATCAAACTTGGGACCATTCACTTGTGACCCAACCGCAGTCATCAGATTTTATAAATAAAGCAATAAGGACACGGTGAACCATCACAACTAAATTAATCCTATCAGTTTCTCTAATGGCACACAACGGTGTGAAATATTAATAAAAAAATATAAAAATTGATGAAGTGATCATGAAAATTGCCTATTGGTTACCTTGTCTTTTCCCAAGGGATAGTGTAATGTGAAGTTATGGGTAAATGTGTCCAGGCCCAGCTGGGTGAAGTGAGCAGCCAGCCAGGCATAAGGCATGCTTGATGTATGCTTTTCTGCCTCTTCAGTCAAACTCTGAAATTAAACAGACAAAATATTTACCAATTATTCACAAAATAATTCATAGGTCATTTGCCTTCTTTCACCCAGGAAACCAATACTTGATTCTGCAAATTGCTTTAATTTTCATTCATGGTTCTTATTCATATCTCTCATTCTTTTTTGCCGGTGTTAAAATTCTCAAATTACATCTTCCAAAACAGAATTGTAATTCATTTCTATCTTCAGTAATTCTCTGTTCATATTTTCCTAGACCAATGACCTCAATGATATGGAATTAGGAAATTATTTCCAATTAATCAATTACCTTTCTCTGCTTCCTGAGCTCTACCCCTCTTAAAAATAAAGGCAGAATCAGCGACTTTCATTACATTTCCTTATTTCAAAATTCTAGTAAATTTTATCTATTATGCTTATTATATATATCCAACAACATTATTTTTTATCCTGTATATTTGATCACAATCATCTGGAGCAATGCAGGGATTTGAACCAGCATTCTAGTGACCCCCAGATGCTTCCCTTAACCTAATCGGCAATGACAGAACAAAGACTATTCAACCCGGAACTCTACTGAGTCCCCTGCATTGCTCCAAATGATTTTCTCATTGATATATCATTCCTCTGTGATTTCTTTGAATTATATGTGATTACTTGCTGCAAATGAACCAAATGTCTACAAGAGCTTACAAGCAGCAGAGGAGATTCTGGCAAACTGAACAGACCACTTGACAGCACCATAATACGAAAACATAATACTTGTAGCTCCAAGACTAGACATAGCATTAATAAGATTTATTCTATCAGCAGTTTAGAATGTTAAAATTTGATATAGAGTACTGTAGTATGGAATGATATACTGTTCAGGTGTCCCAAGTATTGGATTATGTGGATTCCAAGTAATTGGGGGAGTACTGTACATTTATATTTGTACACACTTATGAAGTGTGACCACAAATCTTTTTAATCTGCACAGGTTATGTGCCCAACCATTTCTGTTTCGCCCAGGAATCGAACCAGGAATTCTCGATGGCGAGTCGAGACTGAACCCAACTATACTACCGGGACCCCTCTATTTATGTACGGGGTATGTATGTATGTATGTATGTATATGTATGTATGTATGTATGTATGTATGTATGTATGTATGTATGTATGTATGTATGTATGCTATATAATTTTTAAGCCTAAACAAACTGAAGTCTTTGTAGCCATACCAGAGAAATCCTAAGAATAACCTCAATCTGCACACTTACCTCCAAATATTGTACTGCCTGAGAGTCGCCATGGAAGTCCCCCTGCACTAGTCCTGGTAGTAAGGCATTCTCAGAGAAATAAGTCCCTGGAAATTAAACAAAAGTAAACTCGCCAAGAATTGGTATAATATTTTCCAACACAGCTGCTCTATTTTCTTTTTCATGTCACTTAAAATATACAAACTACAAAATAGATTAACATGAGTAGATACGTGGTCCTGTAGTAGAGTGATCAAAGCATTTGGCAATGCTGCCTACTCTCCTAAATTATCATTTAAAAGTCTTTGTAATTTTATCATTCTATTATTACCATAATTCAGTTATAGTATGCATTTATTGTATTATTAAATTGCTTTCACTCTGACTCACTTAATGTTCAACCACTGAGCTTTTCATTAAAACCAACATTTTTCTTAACCTCATTGACAATCATCTATCTGCTACTTATATCCCAGAGTTTCTAGCTCACTGGATGAGATCAGCACACACCTCAGGTGTATGCTAATGTTCTCATTTCTGGCAAGATGTGTACATTAGTCAAATCGAGTATAGTTATACCCATGGTCAACACAGATCTCTGATGCTTAAATGCCCTAGAGGGCAAAGAATCAAAGTGTAAGTGACTATACACCTGTCAAGGTTGAGTCAACATCCATAAATATCCACCCTAGTTCAAGGGACCAACATACTAACAACTGATACAAAGACAAAAATATTGAATATGATTAAAGTGATATAAATCTAAGATCTAAGTGATATAAGTGATGAAAAAAAAACTACTTATTGCCAGATAATGAAGACTATACAGTAGTATCACAATGAAATCACAACAGTGTGATATATCTATGAGAAAATCTTTTGAAGCAATGTGATGGAACTGAACTCACAACCTAGGTAAAACATATATTGTAGTAGTGTATTGAATACACACACACACACACACACACACACACACACGTGTCACTGAGACAAGACTGGCATGTATGATAGGAGCAAGAGCGAGGTAATCCCCCCCATCATCTCAAGATGCTGCATCACTAGCCCACCACCCACTAGATGTGTACTAGGTAGGTGGTTGTGCAGAGGCCACTATACTATACACTACACTCTGGAAACAACTTAATTGTGGGCTTGTTGCCATCTACTGAACAGTCCCAAGATACGGTCACAAGGTATGTGAGGTTTGGGTATCAGAACCTTTAGGTGCACATTTAATACCACCTTTTTGAGGTTATCTTGAGATGATTTCGGGGCTTAGCGTCCCTGCGGCCCGGTCTTCGACCAGGCCTCCTTTTTGTTACACATCCCCCAGGAAGCAGCCCGTAGCAGCTGTCTAATTCCCAGGTACCTATTTACTGCTAGGTGAACAGTGCATCAGGGTGAAAAAACTCTGCCCATTTGTTTCTGCCTCCACCGGGGATCGAACCCGGAACCTCAGGACTACGAATCCCGAGCGCTGTCCACTCAGCTGTCAGGCCCCTACAGCCTTACCCTGCGGTAAAGCTGTAGACAGGCAAACGAGCAATTCACAAGAGCACTCTGTAAGAAGCAACTAATGATACCAAGAGACGGCTTGGAAGGTCAAGTGAATACTGGAAATCTTCCATTACTTTTTTATCAAGACCAATTACACTGATTTTAATACAAAAATGGAATCCTTTCATTGCATCCAGATTTGTTTAGTAGAACGAATTTCATTTGAGTGGGTTTCCATTGTAATGTGCAAGACATTTATACTAAGTGAAATACTGTACATGTAAAAATATATATTCAAAAAGACAAAATATACAAAAATATATCAAAGCCATTTATTAAAAAATGGAAAATGTATACACATTCTATCACTACCATTATAAAAGGGGCTCACCGTGATTTAGTGAGTTGTGAGCTAATGCCACAAACCACACAATGCCAGCAACATAGAGAAAAATACAAATAGGTCGATGATATTTATCAAGCAGCGCCGGTAGTTTACTCCGTTCCATCCCTGGGTCTGTCAACAGCCCCATTTTCCTGATGCTGACTAATAAATAAAACTCTTCAAAAACCTGTGTCAAAGGAGAAACAAAACAATCTGAATTAACTCTTTTTTTTTAATTATTCAAGCAAGGGTGTCTTCTGTACGATGAGACTTGTACTAAGCAAACACCGCTTGGACCCCGAACTGTGGTGTATTCCCATCAATATTTGTATTCATTGACTTAATAAGAAATCTTATTGGTGGTGTTGTTAAGGGGGAAGGTGTGTTTTCCCTAACAATCCTCTAAAATAAACAAGAAGCAGCAGGACAGAGGACAACATACCGGAGCTGTTGTTGTGTACACTCGCCAGCTGATCCGTCGCGCCCAGCGTTGCCACATCCAAATTGCTGAAAGTAGCGAGCTGACGCTCTAAAAGTAGCGAATTTGTAGTAAGAGTATACTGTATATATATATAAATCATATCAAAATATCTACACTAAAATCATTGTAGGTAGATGCCCGAAACGCTGTGCGTATAGTGGCCTTATGCATAGCTAAAGGAATTGTGGGGTTCAGTCCCTGAGCCCATTATGTGTCTCTGTAACCCTTTCCACTACCGCCCACGGGATGGATATGGGGTGCATAATAAATGAACTAAACTAACTTTACTTTTACCTGAATAAACATTATTATTATTATTATATAGATATTAAATGTGGGCTGACGTGCTTAGCGCACTGCTTATACTGTTGTATAGTATGTACTAGCCCTATCTATAAATCAAACATTCTTTGTAAAATCCCTTGTATGTATGTACCTTACCTAAATAAACATTTATTTTTTTTTTATCTTATTATTATCTATCAGCGAGGGTTTTGTCTATTATTACAGAACGAATAGACTCAAGATGGTAAAAACAATACGACTGCAATAATTCCTTGGATTATTTGCAATGTTTGCAACTAGACTGTAGTTGCACACTTCATTGATTTTTTGCCGCCAGAGGTGGATAGTTCATTAAGCATCCCCTATTCATCCAGCGAGTGGTAGTTTATTGTGCACCCCGAATCCCGACCAGTTGTGTAACCAAAGCCCGACCAGTTGTGTAACCAGACCCTGACCAGTTATGTAATCGCAAGCCTAACATGAATGAACCGGCCAAATAACATCAAGAACAACCATGCACGAACCGAAACCCGACTATGCACAACCAAGTGACATCCCAAGTGACTATGCCCAAGTGACATCTCCATAGCCCGAAAAGTTATGTAACCGGAGCCAGACCAGTTGTGTAACCGGAGCCCGACCAGTTGTGTAACTGGAGCCCAACCAGTTGTGTAACCGAAGCCTGGTCAGTTGTGTAACCAGACCCCGACCAGTTGTGTAACCGCAAGCCTAGCATGAACAAACCAAACAAACAACCTCTGGAGCACAACCATGCACGAACCGAAGCCCAACCATGCACAACCCGTAGCTCAAGTAACACCCCCGGAGCCCGACCAGTTAAGTAACCGGAGCCCGACCAGTTATTTAACCGGAGCCCGACCAGTTATTTAACCGGAGCCCGACCAGTTGTGTAACCAAAACCCACCAGTTGTGTAACCGGACCCCGACCAGTTGTATAACTGCAAGCCTAGCATGAACGAACCGAACAAACAACATCTGAAGCACAACCATGCACGTACAGAAGCCCGACTATGCACAACCTGAAGCCCAATTGACACCCCCATAGCCTGAACAGTTATGTAACCAGAGCCCAGTCAGTTGTGTAACTGGACCCCAACCAGTTGTGTAACTGGACCCCGACCAGTTGTGTAACTGGACCCCGACCAGTTGTGTAACTGGACCCCGACCAGTTGTGTAACTGGAACTCGACCAGTTGTGTAACTGGAACCCCACCAGTTGTGTAACTGCAAGCCTAGCATGAACAACCCGAACAAAACCTCTGAAGCACAACCATGCACGAACCGAAGCCCGACCATGCACAACCCGAAGCCCAAGTGACACCCCCGGAGCCCGACCAGTTACGTAACCGGAGCCCGACCAGTTGGGTAACCGGAGCCCGACCAGTTATGTAACCGGAGCCCGACCAGTTGTGTAACCGAAGCCCGACCAGTTGTGTAACCAGACCCCGACCAGTTATGTAATCACAAGCCTAACATGAACGAACCGGCCAAATAACATCTCAAGCACAACCATGCACGAACCGAAACCCGACTATGCACAACCAAGTGACATCCCAAGTGACTATGCCCAAGTGACATCTCCATAGCCCGAAAAGTTATTTAACCAGACCCCGACCAGTTGTGTAACCGCAAGCCTAGCATGAACAAACCAAACAAACAACCTCTAAAGCACAACCATGCACGAACCGAAGCCCAACCATGCACAACCCGTAGCCCAAGTAACACCCCCGGAGCCCGACCAGTTATGTAACCGGAGCCCGACCAGTTATTAAACCGGAGCCCGACCAGTTATTTACCCGGAGCCCAACCAGTTATGTAACCGGAGCCCGACCAGTTGTGTAACCGAAGCCCAACCAGTTGTGTAACCAGACCCCGACCAGTTATGTAATCACAAGCCTAACATGAACGAACAGGCCAAATAACATCTCAAGCACAACCATGCACGAACCGAAACCCAACTATGCACAACCAAGTGACATCCCAAGTGACTATGCCCAAGTGACATCTCCATAGCCCGAAAAGTTATGTAACCAGACCCCGACCAGTTGTGTAACCGCAAGCCTAGCATGAACAAACCAAACAAACAACCTCTGGAGCACAACCATGCACAAACCGAAGCCCGACCATGCACAACCCGAAGCCCAAGTGACACCCCCGGAGCCCGACCAGTTACGTAACCGGAGCCCGACCAGTTGGGTAACCGGAGCCCGACCAGTTATGTAACCGGAGCCCGACCAGTTGTGTAACCAAAGCCCGACCAGTTGTGTAACCAGACCCCGACCAGTTATGTAATCGCAAGTCTAACATGAACAAACCGGCCAAATAACATCTCAAGCACAACCAAGCACGAACCAAAACCCGACTGTTCACAACCAAGTGACATCCCCATAGCCCGAAAAGTTATGTAACCGGAACCAGACCAGTTGTGTAACCGAAGTCCGGCCAGTTGTGTAACCAAACCCCGACCAGTTGTGTAACCGCAAGCCTAGCATGAACAAACCAAACAAACAACCTCTGGAGCACAACCATGCACGAACCGAAGCCCAACCATGCACAACCCGTAGCTCAAGTAACACCCCCGGAGCCCGACCAGTTAAGTAACCGGAGCCCGACCAGTTATTTAACCGGAGCCCGACCAGTTATTTAACCGGAGCCCGACCAGTTGTGTAACCAAAGCCCCACCAGTTGTGTAACCGGACCCCGACCAGTTGTGTAACTGCAAGCCTAGCATGAACGAACCGAACAAACAACATCTGAAGCACAACCATGCACGTACAGAAGCCCGATTATGCACAACCTGAAGCCCAAGTGACACCCCCATAGCCTGAACAGTTATGTAACCGGAGCCCAATCAGTTGTGTAACTGGACCCCACCCAGTTGTGTAACTGGACCCCGACCAGTTGTGTAACTGCAAACCTAGCATGAACGAACCAAACAAACAACATCTGAAGCACAACCATGCACGTACAGAAGCCCGACTATGCACAACCCGAAGTCCAAGTGACACCCCCATAGCCCGAACAGTTATGTAACCGGAACCCAACCAGTTGTGTAACTGGACCCCAGTCAGTTGTGTAACAGGAACCCCACCAGTTGTGTAACTGGACCCCGACCAGTTGTGTAACTGGACCCCGACCAGTTGTGTAGCTGGACCCTGACCAGTTGTGTAACTGGACCCCGACCAGTTGTGTAACCAAAGCCACACCAGTTGTGTAACCGGACCCCGACTAGTTATTTAGCCGGAGCCCGACCACGACCAGTTATGTAACCGCAAGCCTAGCATGAACGAACCGGAGCCCGACCATGAACAACTAGAAACCCAACAAGTCACACCCCCGGAGCCCGACCAGTTGTGTAATTGCAAGCCTAGCAAGCAAATCTCTCACCCAACCCCCCACCAGTGTGCTAAGTGGGGTGTCAAAAAGGTTCATTTTGGGGTCAACCCTTTTTGTCATATACATCAATGACATAGATGAGAATATTACAAACTTTATCAAATTTGCAGATGACACTAAGATCTATGGTAAAGTGGGAAGTGAAAGCCGTATTGAAGCCTTACAAAGAGATCTACATGAACTCCACAAATGGTCAGATGACTTTTTAATGTCGATAAATGCAAGACCTTGCATGTGGGGCACAACAGTCCACGTCACAACTACCAAACTGACAGCACTACCTTTCAACAGATAGATGAAGAAAAGGACCTTGGAGTCAGAATTCATCACGTGAGGCATAACACTACACAACACAACTACCAAATCATTACCATTATCTTGGAGTCAGAATCCACCAATCACTGACAGTTGTACAACAAGTGGGAGCGGCCGGCAGTAAAAAAGCAAACCAAACCCTGGGAATAATCACGCGTTCTTTTACCTTCAAGGAAAAGAAAGTAGACCTTCAATTGTATAAGTTTCTGGTGCGCCCCCACATGAATTATTGCATCCAGGCATGGAGACCTCATCTTCAGAAAGACAGCTGCTCTGGAGCCATGTCTTACCAGAGCTATGGAGCTGTCTTAGGAACGTGTCAGTACTAACAACACCACAAACCAGACATGACAGGGTGGACTTCATAGTACCCTTTCAAATACTAAACAATTTGGAGGATGTCGATCAGGGCAATGTCTTCAAAAGGTCAGATGTTACATGAACAAGGAGCAATGAGTTCAAACTCAAGAAGCCAGAATGTTAGACAGGAAACAGATGCTTTTTTACCCATAGGGTTGTAAACCCGTGGAACTGTCTACCCGCCGAAGCCGTAAACGCCAAAACTCTGTTGGGTTTTAAAATACAGCTGGAAAAGATCATCAGGACAAATAGGGGGGACCTTTGACAAGCCACCGGCTTACTGTCCTCATCGAGGCCACTAATGTTAGTAGCCCACATGTAAATTCAGTTCCTGGAGGGTGTCCCCGCTCCTTCCTGTTGGGAAGTTGTTCATCTATTTGTACACAGGACTGTCGCTTGTCACTAAACTTGGTTTTTAAACTATTAACTTGATGAAATAATATTACCTTATACGCGAGAATAATTCTGAATTCGCAGTGCGATAAAATTAACGAACGCGGGTCGGGCGGCCACGTAGGCGAGCCTGGCCTGAGGACAGGCAACTGTAAATGCTTCACCCTTCACATACTTCACGTGCAAATAATTGCCAACAGAACCTAAATACCGAACCTACTATACGCCTAATTAAACATAGAATATAAAATTAATTTATACACGATAAAAACTATTTTTAATATACAGTACATGAAAGTCGATAATAAATGCGTCTTGGGAGGTGGGGGGGGGGGTCGACCGCTGCGTTAACGAGCCTAGCCTGACGACGGGGTGGTTTAATACTATGGGGAAGTGTATTCTACATAATATCCTACGCATATAATATTAGCAAATCATGATCCTCAAAATCTTCCACAATATCCGAGAGAGGACAAACTATTTAGCATTGGTGGAATACAAACATTTGAATACTACAGAACCAGGATGAAAAAAATATGGAAACAATGACTCTCTGAGACATTACAAAAACTCAGTGTTATAATAACGAACAAATGTATAATGCATTAAGCATTGGAGGTGGAGGTAGACTATATATTCATATATAGTCTACTCTGCTCAGAGAGCAAAAAAAAAAAATCAGCCTTACCTACACGGGACCGGCATAGTTCACGCCGCCGCTGCTTCCTAACGACTGGCGGGGTCAGCGTCAGTGAGCTGTTAGCGACCAACCAACCCAGAGACCCCCTGCCTAAAATTATTTGAACGCCATATTGAAATTCCTAGCGTATAGCGCCAGGAGTGTGTAAATTATTATTTATATGCATTATAGGCCTTTCTAAAGTAATTTATAGATCTGAATATCATATATTGTCTAACAAACGAATTATTTGTTAATATTTTAATTATGCCAGATACAAGTCTCAACGCACACACAAGATTCGTTAGCGGATTTTTTTATTATTATTTTTATTTATATATAAAAAGAGTTCTTAAATTCTTGTAAAGTCACTAGCATGCATAGCGTTTTGGGCAAGTCCTTAATCCTAATTTTTTCCAGGGAATACGACCCGCCAAATCGTTTAACAACCTATTCTCTGCTGGGTGAACAGTTAAAGATTGTCGGCCGGTCAATCCTTTGCTTGTAAATGTGTGGCCACGTCTGTGGTAGAAAATAATAATAATAAAAAAAATCCTTTCCGGCCAGCAGGTCAAAGTTAGTTAGTTAGTTAGTTTAGTTCATTTATTATGCACCAGGTCAAAGCGCTGACGAAGTGCCGAGTGCGTGCTTTACCTATGTCACAGAGACTGCTCCGTGGCATAGTAGAATTTTGAATTTTGAAATTTGACTAACCTAGCTCAACCCAACCTAACGTAACCCAAATCAACCCAATCTAATCCAACCGAGCCCAATGCAGCCTAACCTTAATAACATAACCTAATACAGTCTAGCATAACAATACATCCTGATTTAAAACAGAAAAGGAGTTTAGCCGAGTCTCGTGTCTGAAACGACTATTGTGTAACCAGAGCCCAAGCAGTTGGGTACCCACAGGCCTAAAGGATACAGAGGCACATAATCGGTTCAGGAACTGAACCCTCTAGTTCGTTTAGCTAAGCAAATAACAATGTTTGACGCTAGTTACAAAATTATCAATGTTGTATACACATGTACACACCCTCATACATACATGTACATATATATATACGTATACACATATACATACACATACATATCTAATCACCCACACAAATACACACATCAAGAATCTTTGTGTCACAAGTGACACAAAGAGGTGTCACAAGTGACATTACAAGAGGCTCACAACAGTCACTATACAAGGCACTTTACATCTATAGTGAGTCACACAGTTACTAGTCTTGCTGCACACCCACCCAACTGGGCGGCAGCTTTACAGTCATGTGCATGCATTACCGACAGTAAGCAAATTTTGGATACTTCGCTAAAATTTCGGGCAGCACATCATTGTGAATGAAGTACTTACACATTTCTTGGACACTATTGATGGTGTTATCTCTAAATTCCGCAATTTTTTCACATTCCATTATATAATGACGCAAAGTATGCGAATAGTTCTGCTGACAGAGTTTACATTTAGTCAAGTCTACACAGGCCTAGCAAAAAAAAAAAACACCTCACTTAACCAGACAAACACCTCCCCCTCCTAACTCCACCAAGCACACCGAGAGCCCTACCAGAGTAGGGAGGGTCCACACACGAGATCGTGGATGTAAGTATAGACCCACAGGCATATGGGCCTCAGTGCCAATCATCTGGGTTGGGGGGCAACAGTGCATTGCTTTGCTCAGAGAGTATAATGCTGCTAACACAGCCCTGCCTTCAGTAAGCAAACTTCTCAGGATTATTTAATTAGCTAAAATTTACCTGAATTTACCAGAGGATCACTATCTCTCAGTAGGAAGCCGGCGGCTTGTCAAATGTCCCCTATTTCTGCCCGAAACGCTGCGCGTACTAGTGGCTTTACAAGAATGTAAATACCATATGCTATGTAGCCTCACAAACCCAATGCACCTTCTTGTATATAAATAAATAAATAATATTTGCCCTGGTGATTTTATCGAGCAATGTTTTATCATTTACGGCTTCGTCGGGAAGGTGGTTCCATGGTTTCCCTGAATTTACTCGAGGGTGGCCATCGGGCAAATTCAGGTATCTCTCTCTAGTGGTCTCGACGAGAACAGGAAGGTTGTCTGGCTTGTCGAAGGCCCCCTCCCTTTTGTTTTGGGGATTTTATCGAGCAATGTTTCAGCATTTACGACTTCGGCGGGTATGCGTTTCCACAACTTTATAATTTCATGGGTGAAAACAATATTTTCCATCCTTCAGTGTGGCTTGTTGAGCTCGAAACCGTTGCTCCTTGTTCGTCTTACATCTAGCCTTTTGAAGAAGTGTTCTGGGTCAATATCTTCCAAATTGTTCAGTAATTTAAAAGTTTTGCTCAGAGCGGTCCTGTCATGGCTGGTCCCTGTGGCCCTCAACCGTTCCCGGTATGAAAGTCGACTTAGTTCGGAAAAGATTTTAGTCGCCCGGTGTTGAACTTTCTCCAAAGCAGATATGTCTTTCTGAAGATGAGGTCTCAATGCGTGGATATAATAATCAAGTGGAAGCACACCAGAGATTTATACAGTTGTATAACTACCTTTTCCTTCGTCAAAATTTCGTTTGACTATTCCTAGGATTTGGTTTGCTTTTATAACTGCAGCTTCTACTTGTTGTACAACTATCAGTGATTGGTGGATTCTGACTCCAAGATAAAATGTTGATGATTTGGTAGTTGTGAACTGTTATGCCCCACATGGGCGAAAAAAAACATCTGTTTTCTGTCCTGTCCTGGCTTGTTGAACCTGAAATCGTTGTTCCTTGTTTGTGATTGATTGATGAAGATTAAGCCACCAAAGAGGTGGCACGGGCATGAATAGCCCGTAACCTAGTTTGTGTTGTTGTTTAAGGTTCAGCTACACTGAACAAAAAGTTCCAAGCAGCACGAGCTATATTGAGTCCGTAGCGGACTTGGCACAGGAGCGGGGCTGTAACCACTTATTTGTGATTGATTGATGAAGATTAAGCCCCCCCAAGAGGTGTCACGGGCATGAATAGCCCGTAAGTGGAAGATTTTTTTGTGAATGTGTGAGTGAAGAGTGAATATGATCTTTGGTCGTGAAAAGATATGCTGCGTGCTGTTGTAGCGAGTAAACCACTCACTCCGGTCTCCATCTCATGTTGGCCTCCGAATGCATGATACAGCTGATAAGTTAGCCAAAGAATCTGCCTTTAAAGGAGCCGTTGAGTGTAACCTTGGATTGTCAATGAGCAATCTGAGAGCAACAGTACACCGAGAACTTCAACAAGATCTTGTAGATCTGAGGCAAAGTGAAACTGACACCAGTAATTCCATCTATCATCGTACTATCATGCAAGAGGAGCCACACATATATGGATCATCCAATAAAATCAGCAGACTTCTAGATGTTACTACTGCTCGGCTTAGACTCGGTTACAAGTATCTCTGGGAATTTTCATTATCTGCCGATGTAGACCTGACCAAATGTAAACTGTCAACAAAATTATTCGCACACCCTCCGTCACTATGTGATGGAGTGCGAAAAGATACGTGAATTTAAAGACAATTCTATAACCAATGTTCCAGAGATGTGTAAATATTTCATTCAAAATGATCTGCTACCAGAAATTTTAGCCAAATATCCCCAGTTTGCTAACTGTAGGTAGTAACTAAGTGATTGTAACCTATCCACCGCTGCCCACTGGATGGGGAGCGGGGTACAGGACAAACATATAAATTGTGACACTAGCTCTCCACATATGTCAGTTGCTTAATTTAGAACCTGTACTTGAGGTCGATCTCGAACCCATTAATTGTTGATGAGACGACAAGATTGTAACTTGCTTAGCTAAATGAATTATGGGGTTCAGTCCCAGAGTCCATTATGTGCCTCTGAAACCCTTTCCACTACCGCCCACAAGATGGGTATGGGATGCATAATAAATGAACTAAACTAACTCCAGTCACTCCGACTCACTCCATTATCTCATTATCTTAAACTTGTAAATTTATTTAACTGAATTATTTTAAGTTATGATTTGAGTAATTTTATTCACTTATTATTCACCCCATACTGTACATGTAATTCTCAGTTCTAAACAACATAACTTTTTATATTTGTGCTTTCTGCCCTATGTGTTTATAATTACTTTTCAACTAACCCAAGTTGCCTGAAATAGTGCAGATTTGACAACAGAGATTGGAATACTGAACCTAAGGTTAGTTCAATTTTAAGTTTATTACATACAGCTTTAGATGCCTTGTCTGTTTCATCATGCTGGACAATACATGAGATGGTATCTATACAAAAATTCTAAAACTTGCTCTGTGCATTAAGTATGAATCTATTTTGCATGTTGGGTTTTCAAGTGCTTGAAGAGTCTACTCTGAATCACAGAAAATTACTATATTTTTTCAGTGGCTAGTTGTAGTGCAACTAATTCTGTATTTGTGGAGCTAAGCCAATCCTTTGGTCTTATACTAGTAGTCTGTGAATATGTTTTTATATACTATAGAGGCTTTTATATGCTATACTACATGCTGACATTTGAACAAAAAATGCCATCAATGTAAGGATAGTGCAAGTGTGGCAGTATACAGTATTTCTTTCTATAGGAATCAATAGTGTAAATTTAGCGTTGCTGCTTTGAGAAGCACTCAATTTTTTTTTCTTTGCAGTTCTTTTATATGAGTGTTTCAGCTCTGATTCTTGTGTATCTGGGGACATCAAGAATTATACCTAATCAATGCCTAAATATACACAATATGCTAATATATAACAATATTAATTTATATTTGAGAAAATTCCTATTTTGAATGAACAGCATGTTAAAATTTATGAATGTGTCTTTGGGGTCGACTGCTAGATGGAATGGACTTCGAGTGTGAGGACGGGTTGCATTATTTCAAAGTGTCTGACTAATGCATTGCATAAGAATTATTAAACTAAAATACAGTATTAGAAAAGCATTGTCTGCTCTTCAAATTGTATTCCAGTACCTCACTGACGTCTGCAGTACCTCACACTTCAGAATGTTTTTGCTAAAAAGAAACATTTATGCCATGGATTGTATCAATTCAATGTGCTATTTCAAATCATCAATAACTGCAGTTCCATCCTAGGTGTCTAATTTAAAGTATTCAGTTTAAGATATGGCCCAAATACTGTACAGTACTATGGTAAATTTATTGTCTGATTTTACAAGATGAGTGAGAGATTAAGGTCAACTTTGTGCTTTCCCAATGTTAAAGTAGGGAATAAAATTTTGTTGTTACTAACAGATTCCTTGTCGCACTTGTAAACACGACACCGCCACAGATGTGGCAGTGATATCCAACAAGTTTTCTGCAGTATAGGGCCAAGATTAGCAACAAAATTATCAATACCTATTGCCTCATAGGGAACACTAGTGAACTGACAAACCAGATCTGCCCATTTCATCATAAAAGCCCTGCAGAGTCAAAGTTTCAAAGCTCTTGGTAACATTCAAGCTCGTACTAAAAATTGGGTATACTGTGTCCCTTCTACACTTTGGGCCAAAATAGGACTTCATAAACCACATTTAAATCCCCTTACCACACCTAACTTCCCTTCCACAAGGCAGTAACCATGGGGAAGAATTTGGTTCCAATGATCATCATCAATGAAAGCTAGGTAACATAACTTGTGAGACAAATGCAAAAGGTACTTGCTCTTAATATAGACTTGGCCAGGCATATTCTTGGTATACAAATGAATGCATTGCAGTCTAAGAGGAGACATTGGTATTGATAGTTTAGTATATGCAAAGAAATATCACCATATTAAAATGCAAGTTGTATCATTTCAAGGTTGTCTGCTCATGTTCAAATTGAACTTTGTGGAAATCTTTTTTAAGGATTTATGAATACAGTAAACTGAATACAATTTTTTTTTACCATGCGTACATGCCGATAATCATGAAGTTTGAATGAATAATTTACTTTTTTTTTNTGGGAGTCATTGCAAGAATTTTTTTTATTTCTAATAACACTATCAATAAATTAAGCTAATTGGCTGATGGTTCGATGCAAGTGATTTATTTGTTTTGTTATATTGATGCAGTCGACATTGGAAAGGATTGCGACATTGTGCAGATTGCGATCTTTGATACAATGCCTCACGAAAGACCCATTTGAAAGGTAGAGAAATATGATATTAATGGGGGGTTATAATAAGCTCGAATAACTCATGGTTAAACCGTTGCAAGTGTAGGACTTGGGATCTCTGTTGTTTACCATATTTATAAAGATTAATACTCAAGATTTAAATTTAAATTTAGATTGATTTTGAGATCAAGAATCTAAATTTAGATTCTTGATTTAGATTTAAATCAAGATTCAACTCAACTGAAAATTTCTAAACGACAATTTGGAGAGGCTTTCAAAATTAACGACAAAATTAGCAGATACAGTAAAATTCTGAGCTTAGGTAATGATAATTAAGTAATTAAGGGTTCTGAGCTTAGGTAATGATAATTAAGTCACAGATATCTGTTAGACAATGGCCACTTTGAGAGAGACATGTCTAGGAGTTATGATAAGCTTAGTATTTGGATCTTAAGCTAAAGAATCAAGGTATAAATGTTCGAAATATGCAAACAGGACAACCCGTCCTCTTAAAATAACGTCACTTTTCGCTCGTATGCGCACTATGGCCAAATTTGGACGTAATTTGAAATGAAATCGACTCACAAAAGTGACGTACTGTTCTGTTTTCTGTTTGAGTCGTCCGGTTTACTCGGCCAGCTTAGAAAAGGAAACTTTCCATTAACGTTTTTCATAACGTTTTGAAACTTTATGAGAATTTCCTGCCCACCTAACCTATCAGAGGACCCAAACTGTTGTTGAAAAAAAATCCCAAATTTATTTTCATTTTTTTTGTATTTTCAAATTACGTCCATATTCGGCCATACGGGCAAACGGCCAAATGCGACGTTCTTTTTAAACAGGACACTGGGATGCAGTGTCAGTGACTTTCAGTTTTATTTTGCCTTTCTAAGGCCCCATTTATCTTTTGCAGATCAATTTTCTGTACTGTTCTATAAATAGACATAAATTAACTTAACAAATTTAACTCCGGAACGTAGAAACGTCCCTTATGAAATGAGATTTTTTCGTATTTACTATTAACATTTTATTTAATAAGACATTTTTGTTCGCATTCTCTATAAAGTAGAAAAATGAGGAGGGACATGATTGAATAATACAAATGTATAAAAGGATAAACTTAGGGGATATTAATAAGAGGGTTACATATATATCATCAGAAAATAGGTCCAGAGTAAATAATGGTTTGAAATACGGTTCTTTGTGGAATATATTATGACTTGACATTGGACTGTCTGGTTGTTTCATGCGAAGGTTATACAAATATATGAGCAAATATGGATAAATATATATAGGAGCTGCCTCATGTGGAGTAATTGACCTTGTGCGGCTTCCATTTGTTTTTGTTATATAGACTGATATATAGTATATAAAAATGTATATACAGTTGTGTTGTGAAAGCTGATATAATCTAATGTGTGATGATGTGGTAGTGGAGGTGGTGTGGCAGTAGTAGTGGTGGTGGTGGTGTGGCAGTAGTAGTGGTGGTGGTGGTGTGGCAGTAGTGGAGGTGGTGTGGCAGTAGTGTGGTGGTAAGAGTGGCAGTAGTGTGGTGGTAAGAGTGGCAGTAGTGTGGTGGTGGTGTGGCAGTAGTGGTGGTGGTGTGGCAGTAGTGTGGTGGTAAGAGTGGCAGTAGTGTGGTGGTAAGAGTGGCAGTAGTGTGGTGGTGGTGTGGCAGTAGTGTGGTGGTGGTGTGGCAGTAGTAGTGGTGGTGGTGTGGCAGTAGTAGTGGTGGTGGTGTGGCAGTAGTAGTGGTGGTGGTGTGGCAGTAGTAGTGGTGGTGGTGTGGCAGTAGTAGTGGTGGTGGTGTGGCAGTAGTATTGGTGGTGGTGTGGCAGTAGTGGTGGTGGTGGTGTGGCAGTAGTAGTGGTGGTGGTGTGGCAGTAGTGGTGGTGGTGGTGTGGCAGAAGTGTGGTGGTGGTGTGGCAGTAGTGGTGGTGGTGGTGTGGCAGTAGTGGTGGTGGTGGTGTGGCAGTAGTAGTGGTGGTGGTGTGGCAGTAGTGGTGGTGGTGGTGTGATAGTAGTGGTGGTGGTGGTGTGGCAGTAGTAGTGGTGGTGGTGTGGCAGTAGTAGTGGTGGTGGTGTGGCAGTAGTGGTGGTGGTGGTGAGGCAGTAGTAGTGGTGGTGGTGTGGCAGTAGTGGTGGTGGTGGTGTGGCAGTAGTAGTGGTGGTGGTGGTGTGATAGTAGTGGTGGTGGTGTGATAGTAGTGGTGGTGGTGTGATAGTAGTGGTGGTGGTGGTGTGGCAGAAGTAGTAGTGGTGGTGGTGTGGCAGTAGTAGTGGTGTGTGGCAGTAGTGGTGGTGGTGTGATAGTGGTGGTGGTGTGGCAGAAGTAGTAGTGGTGGTGGTGTGGCAGTAGTGGTGGTGGTGGTGGTGTGGCAGAAGTAGTAGTGGTGGTGGTGTGGCAGTAGTGGTGGTGGTGGTGGTGGGTGGGCAAAGTAGTAGTGGTGGTGGTGTGATAGTAGTGGTGGTGGTGTGGCAGAAGTAGTAGTGGTGGTGGTGTGGCAGTAGTGGTGGTGGTGGTGTGG
>WNGS01063839.1:11931950-11944411 GCA_020271785.1 Procambarus virginalis
CATCTCAGACTGTATCTCTCTTGTGACGGAGTGTGTGACCCCTTGAGCATCACCTTGCCTCAGGCCCCAGCACCGGAGATACTCATAATTACCCACTTGATCACTGGAATTCATTGCCGGGAGAGCCCTGCGGGCACCCCAAAGTAGTCTTTTGCCAGACTTCAGCACTAAGCGTGCTCACTCTTGGCCTGCGTGCCGTGGGGGTGCAGTGCAGACTTCTTGATGCGAAACGGGTAAGGTCGTGAACTTCCCTCAGGTCGGTAAGGTGAATGGGTTGAGGATTAGTCGAATAACGATACACACGAAGATAGAACTGACTAGAACAAACAATACGATTGAGGTTGGAAGCATATGATAACAACACGAATGACAGGACGAGTAAGCCTAAGAAAAACGTCACGAGAGAGCAATGGGGTCGTCCTGCCGACCCTGAGCGTCGGCATGGCATTGAACTGAGTCAGTTTTTGGAGAGAGAGGGGCTTACAACTGTTGATTTGAAGAGGTGGGGTCGTGGAACGGGGAATCATAAAATATGAGGATGGCGTAGAACTGCGAAACTAAGTGCAAGATTTAGATGTGGGTCTAGATCCACTAGAGACAGTTATAGGGATCGTGAGGGTAAAACAAGGTCGAGTGAGAGGGGGGCGGGAAGCACAATAAGGGTCTCTGAGTGGGGGCGATGGGAACATCGAGGACTAGTGAGGATTGGCTATGAGCACGCATATGGATAAGGAAGTATATGTCGTGACGAGGAACACAAGAGGACTGAGATGTAAATACTCGGAGGTCTACAAACCCCTGGACAACAGAGGCTTTCATGACAGGGCGCTCCTGCCTCTTACAATTGCTAGACCAATACGACACGGCCTTAGATGCCACGAAACAAGCAGAAGCGCAAACTGTTGGCCACAGACGTCAGCAAAAGGGCTTTTGACAGAATGCGCCCTTGTTGTGATTGCACACACAATGCGTGCATGGATGAGCGGGAATTGTTGTCAGGAATTGGGAGAGGGACAGTGACAGAGGATCAGGGGCCCTTATCAGGGATCAGGGATATAACTGACACTAAGACTAATTGGTCTTTGAACCTGTCGACATAGTGTCGACATTAGGCACCGGTAACAGTCTTAACCAGAACAGTACCCATTACCCCCCAATCATACGCCCACCGACACCCATCCACCGAAACCCAATGCAATGACCACGACACTCCGCAGCAACCCCAACACACCACCCACGTCAACCCACCACCCCCATGAGCACGCCCCGGACATAACATTACCCACCACCCCAAGCACAGCCCATCCCACCCTCTTCTTTTCCCTCCATGTATAACAGATAACTAACAACTCCCCTGCTCATTTACCTAATACATACTTCGCCACCTTTTGGGACTCGCGTGTGTAATTATCCTGCTCATGATTTATATGATTCTCTTAGACTTGTTTAAGTAAATTACTATTTTGGTAAATGCTGTCGCTTGTTGACCGTGAGACATGCCCTGTCACCTGTCGCTTGTTGACCGTGAGACATGCCCTGTCACCTGTCGCTTGTTGACCGTGAGACATGCCCTGTCACCTGTCGCTTGTTGACCGTGAGACATGCCCTGTCACCTGTCGCTTGTTGACCGTGAGACATGCCCTGTCACCTGTCGCTTGTTGACCGTGAGACATGCCCTGTCACCTGTCGCTTGTTGACCGTGAGACATGCCCTGTCACCTGTCGCTTGTTGACCGTGAGACATGTCCTGTCACCTGTCACCCACGGGGCCGGCATGAGGTCACCTGCTGAACCGCCTGACGCCTCCCCACCACTGGAATCCTTGCTGAGGGTGGGTCCCAGGAACAATGTCCCCGATTTGGTAGCGGGTACCAGCTGTTTAACGCGAGGCTCGCAGTCTCAGTATAACTTCAGGCCCGGTAGGGATCACGTAATCCTTGACAAGGTGGTTCAACAAACTCTTCATATTTTCAATAACTGTACGACAACGAAAGTCATATTCGTGACTTATGTTTGCATCCATATTGTTTTTTAACAATCGCAACAGCAACTCAACAATTAATATTAGCTAACAGTAACAGCAAAGAGAGCGTCCTGCTAGAGATGAATATGCAGACGAGAGTAACTGATAAGGCGTCATGAAATATGTATGACACCAATCAATCAACAGAAGTCCAAACACGCCTAGAAGAGTGATGGACGCACGACACTTTTTCGGTCCGCCTGTGCACACAATTCTTCAAGTACCGAGACTGTGAGAACGTCCTGGACGGACCAAACGTCGTCGTCCCTTAACCACGTTTTGTAGTGTGTGTCTGTGTCAACATAATCGATAAGATAGGGGAGCCAGTTGAGCCTTCATGCACGTGTCTCACTCGCAGGTTAAAAACACAAGGCAGCGACTGGTTTGGTCTTTCGCCTGGCTGGTCCTCAATCACGACAATGGTTGGAGGTCATTCCTCATTCACGCTCCCTTTTGCCTATCGTGTTGGACTCATCCTTGCCCTCAAAATGTCTCTTAAAAACACAACACCCGGGCATATGAGAAACACTTGTGAGTGGGACGCACGAACTCCCAGAGAAGGCGCCACCTCCGGCCGCGAAGCAGATCATTTTTGCCAATTCCTTCTTGCTAGGGTGTTCTATATACCAGCCTTGCTCCCATGGGGAATAAGGTGTTAATTGGTGTGGTAGCCGGTTACTCTCGGTTTCATTCTTACTACACTTACTGACACCTACTCTCCTTTACGCCGATACAACTACCCAGAGTACCGCTTGTCACTGGTCGCTGTTGGCAGAATGATTAGCAATTGCAATGGGCTCTTGTGATCCTAGTCACTTGGCATAGATTGTGCGCCTTCACATAGCTAAAGAACATAACAGGAAGATATCGAGCCACAGAGGAAAGATTGTGTTGTAGGCTACAACTCCTCATAGTTATAAGTATAAAATCAAAATCACGGTGATCAAGGTATACATTAAAGCACAACAACTAGCTATCTGAAGAGAATTTAAGATGGATAAGAAAGAGAGCAAAGTTAAGGTAAATGAACCACCAAACATAATAACGATTATAAATTAAATAAACAACAATCAACAAACCTGCGATACAAATTGAAAACACACACAAACCACCACACACAAAAAAACACACCAACCACACACACCACCACATCTACACACACAACAACACACAAACGCACACACACACACCAGGTCTTTGTGTCACACACACACACAACGTGATCTTCTGTTACAGCCTCACAACACTTCTTAATCCTTCACCCGCTACACCCACTTAACGGGAAGCAGCAGCGGCAGTGTGGGGTACAAAAAAGAACATTATGTGTACAGAACTAAACCCACAATTTTCGCGTTCTCTAGACCACAGCAGCAGCAGCACGCAGCACAACGGAGCGCAGCACACGCAGCAGTAAAATTCGCGTCAGCAGCGTGCACACGGTGTTAGCTTCTTGCACTGCCTGCTGACGCGAATTTTACCTGCTGCTGCGTGCTGCTGCTCCTTACTGCTGGCGCTCGCTGCTTGTCTGCCTGCTTGGCTTCATAAGCGCGACATGGCGGCTAGTTCTGTACACATAATGTTCTTTAATCGTTCCCACACTGCCGCTGCTGCTTCCCGTTAAGTGGGTGTAGCGGGTGAAGGATTAAGAAGTGTTGTGAGGCTGTAACAGAATTACGTTATCTTTAGTGTGGTCGTGCTGTGTTGTGTGTGTGTTGGTGTGTGTTTGTGGGTTGTGTGTGTGTGTGTGTGTGTGTGTGTGGTGTTGTCAAGTGTAGCAAGGGTTTGTGAGTGTGTATGTGGAGTGTATTATCTGTTGTTTGGTGGTTCTGTTACCTGGTTACCGGGTCGTGTGAGGATCCTCAGTTTTATGTCAGGGGTATTGTGTGTGTGTGTGCGTATCATATAACTGAGCACCGTGATTGTCATTGTATTTTGATGTGATCTGAGGGTCAAAGCACAACACGCTGACGCTTGGTGTACATAATCCCGGAGGCGTTTTCGACTGGGGTGTCGCATCTTTGCCAGCGGTGTCAAACTGCACATTGAATTTGGCAGTTGTTCTGAACATGACATTGAGAGCGCCTAATAGTAGTTTTTATATGCTAGGAGGATGTAGGTTGCAGATAAGAATAACCGGAGCCGGCCCACCACTACACCGATATCCCGTGTACAGCTGTTTTGGATATAGATCCCATCGCTCAAGATGGCAAATGATCTGCTTCGCGGGGTGGCGCTCTCTGGAGTTCGAGTCCCACTCGAAGTGTTTCCTCATACCGTGTTTAAGAACTTTGTAGGGGCAGAGAGCCAAAACACGCACGAGGGGTGATGAGAATGCAATCACACCATACTTCGTCCGGTTCGTTGACGAGACAGGCGAAGCAACCCAGCTGCTGCCTTGTGTTGGTAACCCTGTGAGTGGAACACGTGCCTGAAGGCTCACTGCTCCCTAATACTTATCGCTATGTTTGACCAGACAGCACACACTCACGGGTCAAGGGACACGACGTATTCGGTACGGTCTCCTGGACCGTTCTCAAGTCGACTTGAGATGCTCCAGGCGGACCGAAACGTCGTCTGACTCTTCCCTTCACTTTCTATTGTTTGGTTTGGTCAACATACTTTCAGCCACGTTTATTGACCTCCTCGTCTGCAGCTTATCTCGAGCAAGGCCCGCTCGCTCTTGCTGTTACTGTTATGTAATATTAATTGTTGATTTTGCTGTTGGATTTGTTAAAAAAATATGGAGCAAATAAGTCATGAATAGACTATTTTGTCTTACCGTATTGAAAATGAAGTTTGTTGACCACTTGCAAAGGATACGTGATCTACCGGGCTGTAATTTATACTTGAGACTGCGAGCAGCGGCGTCTAACAGCCTGGTTGACACGCTACCAAACGGGGACATTGGTCCTGGGAACCACCTCAAGGCAAGGTGGTGGTGGGGAGGCTGTCAGGCCGGTGTCAGCAGGTGACCTCATGACGGCCCGTGAGTGACAGGTGACAGGACATGTCTCACGGTCAACAAGCGACAGGTGACAGGGCATGTCTCACGGTCAACAAGCGACAGGTGACAGGGCATGTCTCACGGTCAACAAGTGACAGGTGACAGGGCATGTCTCACGGTCAACAAGCGACAGGTGACAGAGCATGTCTCACGGTCAACAAGCGACAGGTGACAGGGCATGTCTCACGGTCAACAAGCGACAGGTGACAGAGCATGTCTCACGGTCAACAAGCGACAGGTGACAGGGCATGTCTCACGGTCAATCAGCGACAGCTTTTACCACAAGTAATTTACTCTAACCAAGTATAAATAATATATAAATCCTGAGCAGGGATTACACGCGAGTCCCAAAAGGTTGCGAAGTATTGTATTAGGTAAATGAGCCAGGGAGTGTGTTAGGCCTACTGTATAACATGGAGGGAGAGGTGGTGGGCGTGCTTGGGGTGGTGGGTGTCCGTGGGCGTGCTTGGGGTGGTGGGTGTCCGTGGGCGTGTTTGGGGTGGTGGGTGTCCGTGGGCGTGCTTGGGGTGGTGGGTGTCCGTGGGCGTGCTTGGGGTGGTAATGGGCCTTCTGGTAAGACTGTTACCTGTTGCCTAATGTCGACACTATGTCGACAGGTTCAAAGAATTCTTCTTAGTGTCAGTTATATCCCTGATCCCTGATAAGGGCCCCTGATCCTCTGTCACTGTCCCTCTCCCAATTCCTGACAACAATTCCCGCTCATCCATGCACGCATTGTGTGTGCAATAACACAATGGTCGCATTTGTCAAAAGCTTTTTGCGAAGTCTGTGGATTTCACATTAGCGTTTTGCTTGTCTTTCGTGGCATCTTAAGGCCATGTCATAGTGGTCTTGCAATTGTGAGAGGCAGGAGCGCCCTGTACTGAACCTCTGTTGTCCAGGGTTGTGTAGACCTGTGATTTCCCTCTCACTGTCCTCTTGTGTTCCTCGCCCCTCTCACTCTCCTCTTGTGCTCCTCGCCCCTCTCACTGTCCTCTTGTGTTCCTCGCCCCTCTCACTGCCCTCTTGTGTTCCTCGCCCCTCTCACTGTCCTCTTGTGTTCCTCGCCCCTCTCACTGTCCTCTTGTGTTCCTCGCCCCTCTCACTCTCCTCTTGTGTTCCTCGCCCCTCTCACTCTCGTTTCCCAGTTCCCCGACCTCACTCTCAATCCCCAGTTGTCAGCCCCTCCCACTTCCTGACCATTTCACTGCCAGCCGCCGCTGGGGAAGGTCGCCCACTTGCTCTCTCTCCTGACGTTTCTTCAGGCTTACTGTTGTCATTTGTGTTGTTCATAGTTCCACCTCTCCATCTGTATTGTTTGTCTGTCAGTCTCTTCTTTTGTGTGTATCGGTCTCTTCCTGCTATCCTCCTAACCCATTAACCGACCGGTGGACGTTTCGAAAGGATAGTCTTGCACTGCAGAGAGAGGCAAGAGTGAGCCGTAGCTGAGTGGCAAAAGACTACTTTGGCGGCCGCAGCTTCCCGGCATGACTTCCAGGTCAAGTTTGGTAATTGGTATCATCCGGTGCTGGTGCTCTGAGGCAAGGTGATGCTCAAGGGGTCACACACTCCGTCACAAGACGAGAGACAGTCTGAGAGCGAACACTTGAGTGTCAAGTGCGGCTCTTGGTCACTCTTCAACACACTCCCATCTCTCAATTTCACACTCCACTCTAAATGCAACTGTTTCCTTGACCGTCAACATGCTGAACCAAGCAGCCTGCCTAGCGTATCGAGGCCGAGGCTTACAACACGTCAATATTATTGTGCTTTAATTTTCTTGATTCTTGACGTTATCTTGAGATGATTTCGGGGCTTTTAGTGTCCCCGCGGCCCGGTCCTCGACCAGGCCTCTACCCCCAGGAAGCAGCCCGTGATAGCTGACTAACACCCAGGTACCTATTTTACTGCTAGGTAACAGGGGCATAGGGTGAAAGAAACTCTGCCCATTGTTTCTCGCCGGCGCCTGGGATCGAACCCAGGACCACAGGATCACTTGTCCAGCGTGCTGTCCGCTCGGCCGACCGGCTCCCACCAATGCGTACCAATACGTCGCATCTTCAACGGATTGGTCGAGTCCTATAAAAATGCGACCCCTTAGGCGAGGGGGGACGGATTTCTGTGTGAACTAGTGGAGGGGGTAGACAGCTCTTACTGCTTCAGCTGCTGCTGTTGTTGTTTAAGATTCAGCTGCTGGGAACAAAAGTTCCAAGTAGCACGGGCTATGGTGAGCCCGTAGTAGACTTACCTGGCACACCTGACTTACCTGATGTGTGCTTCAGCTGCTGCTGCCTGGTCTACGTAACAGTCTGTGTAGTGTGTGTGTGTGCACTTACTACTTGTATTTACTATTTGTGTCTGCAGAATCGAGCTATTAGCTCTTGGACCCCGCCTTTCTAACCAATCTATTTTTCCTGTTATATCTACTACATATACTTCTCTCTAACACACATACACACCCCCAGGAAGCAGATCGTAGCAGCTGTCTAATTCCCAGGTACCTGTTTACTGCCAGGTGAACAGGAGCATCAGGGCGAGAGGAGCATCCGCCTCCGCTGGGAATCGAACCCGGCCCATTAGGACTACGACTCCGAAGCGCTGTCCACTCAGCCGCGAGGCCCATGTATTCACCTATTTGTGCTTGCGAGGGTTGAGCTCTGCTCTTTCAGCTCTGCTCCACACCAGGGGTGCAGCTCCACACCAGGGGGTGCAGCTCCACACCAGGGGGTGCAGCTCCACACCAGGGGTGCAGCTCCACACCAGGGGGTGCAGCTCCACACCAGGGGGTGCAGCTCCACACCAGGGGGTGCAGCTCCACACCAGGGGGCGCAGCTCCACACCAGGGGGTGCAGCTCCACACCAGGGGGTGCAGCTCCACACCAGGGGGTGCAGCTCCACACCAGGGGGCGCAGCTCCACACCAGGGGGTGCAGCTCCACACCAGGGGGTGCAGCTCCACACCAGGGGCCGCAGCTCTACACCAGGGGGTGCAGCTCCACACCAGGGGGTGCAGCTCCACACCAGGGGGCGCAGCTCCACACCAGGGGGTGCAGCTCCACACCAGGGGGCGCAGTTCCACACCAGGGGGTGCAGCTCCACACCAGGGGGCGCAGCTCTACACCAGGGGGCGCAGTTCCACACCAGGGGGCGCAGCTCCACACCAGGGGGCGCAGTTCCACACCAGGGGGCGCAGCTCCACACCAGGGGGCGCAGCTCCACACCAGGGGGCGCAGCTCTACACCAGGGGGCGCAGTTCCACACCAGGGGGTGCAGCTCCACACCAGGGGGCGCAGCTCTACACCAGGGGGCGCAGCTCCACACCAGGGGGTGCAGCTCCACACCAGGGGGCGCAGCTCTACACCAGGGGGCGCAGCTCTACACCAGGGGGCGCAGCTCTACACCAGGGGGCGCAGCTCTACACCAGGGGGCGCAGCTCTACACCAGGGGGTGCAGCTCCACACCAGGGGGCGCAGCTCCACACCAGGGGGTGCAGCTCCACACCAGGGGGCGCAGCTCTACACCAGGGGCGCAGTTCCACACCAGGGGGTGCAGCTCCACACCAGGGGGTGCAGCTCCACACCAGGGGTGCAGCTCCACACCAGGGGGTGCAGCTCCACACCAGGGGGCGCAGCTCCACACCAGGGGGTGCAGCTCCACACCAGGGGGCGCAGCTCCACACCAGGGGGTGCAGCTCCACACCAGGGGGCGCAGCTCCACACCAGGGGGCGCAGCTCCACACCAGGGGGTGCAGCTCCACACCAGGGGCCGCAGCTCCACACCAGGGGGCGCAGTTCCACACCAGGGGGCGCAGTTCCACACCAGGGGGCGCAGTTCCACACCAGGGGGCGCAGTTCCACACCAGGGGGCGCAGCTCCACACCAGGGGGTGCAGCTCCACACCAGGGGCCGCAGCTCCACACCCACACCAGGGGCGCAGCTCCACACCCACACCAGGGGGAGCAGCTCCACACCCACACCAGGGGGCGCAGCTCCACACCCACACCAGGGGGTGCAGCTCCACACCAGGGGCGCAGCTCCACACCAGGGGGCGCAGCTCCACACCAGGGGGCGCAGCTCCACACCAGGGGGTGCAGCTCCACACCAGGGCCGCAGCTCCACACCAGGGGCGCAGTTCCACACCAGGGGCGCAGTTCCACACAGGGGGCGCAGCTCCACACCAGGGGGTGCAGCTCCACACCAGGGGTGCAGCTCCACACCACCAGGGGGCGCAGCTCCACACCCACACCAGGGGAGCAGCTCCACACCAGGGGGCGCCACACTGGTGGTGATTTGTAGTCATTGTTTATTCAACTCCTCAGTTTTCTAAGATATTGTGTAGATAATTGCGCATAAGATTGTTCAGTAGAGCAGCCGTCCACAGTGCATTGTTCTTGTGTTAAGGTCTTTCATGATCTGACAAGTTTGAATTTGTGTGGAAAGTGAATCCAAATATCTTTTTTAGAAGGTCTTGGATGACAGGAATGGTGTCCCGCCAAACACACACCGAAACTACGACGTTGGTACAACGTTCGAGCAGGTTTTAACACCTCCTAACCAGTTATAACAACCAATATAGCAAGTTGTAACAACGTTCTAATACGTCATAAACACGTTAAGCCAAGATGTAACAACTTTTTTACAAGTTGTAATAAGCAGAAAATAGAGACAGTTTCGGTTTGTGTTTCCAGGGGTTGGAGTTCGGATTCTCGTTCCAATATTTTTTCAATCCATTAATTATTTTTTCCACCTGTTACGGTGGTTATGTGATGGTGTTCCTGGCTTTGTTTCCTACCCGTCCTCAGACCAAGTCCATTCCATCCAGCGCTCGGCCCCCAAAGACGCATTCATCAATTTTAACGTACTGTTCATTCAAAATAGGAATTTTCTCAACTATATATTAATATTGTTATATATATTAGCATATTGTGCTTATATATATATATATATATATATATATATATATATATATATATATATATATATATATATATATATATATATATAACTGAAAACTCACACCCCAGAAGTGACTCGAACCCATACTCCCAGGAGCAACGCAACTGGTATGTACAGGGATGCCTTAAACCACTTGACCATCACGACCGGACATAAGGAAGTGATAGCCTGAGCTGTATGAACCACTTCCCCGCCGGCACCTGGATGGTTATCTTGGGCATAGCATTTTTATCAAATCACCTCTTTTTTTGGGGCAACACGTGAGGAACACAAATGCAAACAAGCCTGAATGGTCCCCAGGACTAGATACAACTGAAAACTCACACCTACTATATGAAAACTATATGAATTGGTTCATATAGCTCAGGCTATCACTTCCTTATGTCCGGTCGTGATGGTCAAGTGGTTTAAGGCATCCCTGTACATACCAGTTGCGTTGCTCCTGGGAGTATGGGTTCGAGTCACTTCTGGGGTGTGAGTTTTCAGTTGTATCTAGTCCTGGGGACCATTCAGGCTTGTTTGCATATATATATATATATATATATATATATATATATATATATATATATATATATATATATATATTTAATATACAATGTACTTAAAAAATTATGAAGTTTCTACAGAAGTGAGAGGGGAGAGAGGAAGGGTTAGCCGCCGTTTTAACAATCCTGGCTTGAGGACAGGTTAGGATGCTGAGGTGTTACTTCTCTGGCACGTGTTTCAGAGTGCCACCTCTGGCCCCTCCTTCTCATATTACCTCGGAAAAGTCTCTTTCTGCTGGTATCTGTTCGTGGTATGTTATACGTTGTGAATATATCCCCCCCCCCCTCCTGTGCTTGTGTTTTTATTGTCGTCATAGGGGAGCCGGTCGGCCGAGCGGACAGCACGCTGGACTTGTGATCCTGTGGTCCTGGGTTCGATCCCGGGCGCCGGCGAGAAACAATGGGCAGAGTTTCTTTCACCCTATGCCCCTGTTACCTAGCAGTAAAATAGGTACCTGGGTGTTAGTCAGCTGTCACGGGCTGCTTCCTGGGGGTGGAGGCCTGGTCGAGGACCGGGCCGCGGGGACACTAAAAGCCCCGAAATCATCTCAAGATAACCTCAAGATAGGTATTTTAGCCTTGACCTAATGTCTCCCTCGTTCTCCTGCTCCTTATTTTGAACATTACACCTTTGTCTACTTTGTCGTTTGTCGTTTGAATCTTATATACAACAACTCCCACTGTCAGGAAAATACAGGCTGTATTTAGGCTAGCGTAGGTGCTCCTAGGCCGGATATTGGCCCTGCCCTGTGATGCCATCCACAACAGTTGCCTAACTCTCGGGTATATCTATTTACTGCTCGGTGAACAGGTGCATCGGGTGAATGGAAACGTGATTGAGCGTTGTTCTGTAGCTTTTTGATTTTGTTTCTGTGTGGTTAATTATTTGTTTGTTTTCTTTTGTGTGTGGAGGTTCCATGATTGATATGAAGATTAAGCCACCCAAGAGGTGGCACGGGCATGAATAGCCCGTAAGGTTCCATGCCGGTGGTGCAGACTATATAGTGGGATGGGTCTGGTGTAAGTGTGCGTGTGCGTGTGTGTGTGTGTGGGTGTGTGTGTGTGTGTGTGTGTGTGTGTGTGTGTGTGTGTGTGTGTGTGTGTGTGTGTGTGTGTGTGTGTGTGGTGTTGTCCATGTCCATGGTGACCTTGTCCTTGGGTGTGGCGTCGACATGTCCGTGTCAGGATTTCCGTGTGTGGTTCTTTTGTGGTCTTCTTGGGCTTGTGAGTGTGTTTGATATTGGGTGAGTGTTGGTGGTGTGAGTGAGTGGGTGAGTGAGGGTGTGAGTGAGGGTGTGAGTGAGTGGGTGAGTGAGGGTGAGTGAGGGGGTGAGTGAGGGTGTGAGTGAGGGTGTGAGTGAGTGGGTGAGTGAGGGTGTGAGTGAGGGTGTGAGTGAGGGTGTGAGTGAGTGGGTGTGAGGGTGTGAGTGAGGGTGTGAGTGAGTGGGTGAGTGAGGGTGTGAGTGAGTGGGTGAGTGAGGGTGTGAGTGAGGGTGTGAGTGAGTGGTGAGTGATGGTGTGAGTGAGTGGGTGAGTGAGTGGGTGAGTGAGGGTGTGAGTGAGTGGGGTGAGTGAGGGTGTGAGTGAGGGTGTGAGTGAGGGTGTGAGTGATGGGTGAGTGAGGGTGTGAGTGAGGTGTGAGTGAGGGGGTGAGTGAGGGTGTGAGTGAGGGTGTGAGTGAGCGGCTGGGTGAGTCGGTCAGGTTGCGGTCGGCTGCGTCCTGTCTTATTTTAACTGTTTCTGCTCCCATTACCACGTCCGGTAGAGTGGGCCAGGCATGCACGCGCACACACACACACGCACACACGCACACATACACACGGGAGAGAGAAAGAGAGGCTGGCAGGCAGGCAGGCAGGCAGACAGACAGACAGGGTGGCAGGCAGGCAGGCAGGCAGGCAGGCAGGCAGGGTGGCAGGCAGGCAGGCAGGCAGGC
>WNGS01063839.1:11985969-12007062 GCA_020271785.1 Procambarus virginalis
TGCCACACACACACACACACACACACACACACCACACACACACACACACACACACACACACACACACACACACACACACCACACACACACACCCCACACACACACACACACACACCACACACACACACACACACACACACACACACACACACACCACACACACACACACACACACAACACACACACACACAACACACACACACACACACACACACACACACAACGTAATCTTCTGTTACAGCCTCACAACACTTCTTAACCCTTCACCCGCTACACCCACTTAACGGGAAGCAGCAGCGGCAGTGTGGGGTACAAAAAAGAACATTATGTGTACAGAACTAAACCCCCAATGTTCGCTTCTCTGACCAGCAGCAGTAGCAGCAGCACCACCACCAGCAGCAGCAGCGCCAGCAGCAGGAGCAGCAGCGCCAGCAGCAGGAGCAGCAGCAGCAGCAGCACCACCAGCAGGAGCAGCAGCGCCAGCAGCAGGAGCAGCAGCAGCAGCAGCACCACCAGCAGCAGCAGCAGCGCCAGCAGCAGTAGCAGCAGCGCCAGCAGCAGGAGCAGCAGCAGCAGCAGCAGGTAAAATTCGCGTCAGCAGGCAGTGCAAACTTACACAGTGTGCACTGTTTACACATTAATAACATCAGCAGCTTGTGCAAATCTAAATGTGTGCAAGTTACTGGAAGGAAATTTGGAATATTTGGTTAAGGTTGTCAATAACATGTTATTAATTAATTACACAACAAAAGTTATAAAAATGCTCTATTATCAAGTAAATCACATACTACTGTGCTAAAATACTACTGCTGCTAATCAAGGACTTACAAAACATAAAACATAAAATAGTAATATAAAATACAAATACAAAAAGTGGCTTTCAATATTTATAGTGAACAAGCATCCCTGAAGTTACTGCAAGTAGGAAAACCCTTGTGATAAGCACTATCTTGATATAGTAAATTCTTGCCAGTATATAACTGATTAATTCTGTACACAGGTCAATAGGATGTTGAGAGAATTGAGGAGACGCCACACGAGAGCAAGCCTCTGCTGTAGACCATGGTTCTATGAAACCCACTGTAAGTGAAACAAACAAGTACATCTTCTAAGAAAGAGAAGCAGTTGTAACCTGTGAGAGCAACTCAACTCCCGAAACTTGCCATAGTTTTCTATGGCCTTCACAATTCTGCTTATACAGTACAGTGGCACCTCGACTTACGATTGCCCCGACTTACGATAATTTCGAGTTACGATGTAAATTTCATCGAAAAATGTGACTCAACATATGATGGTGTTGTCAACTAATGATATTTGTTGGTACACGTTCGGGTCAACCGAGCGCGTGGTTCCCGGTCATGCGGCCGACCTGCCTCAGTTTACTACAGCTGCCCGCTTAGTGACGATCGCGCCTATAAGAAATTCCGCTTTTGTGGTGATTTTTGCATTTTGAACATTCAAGTAATTATTATATATCACACCATGAGTCCCAGGAAAGTCAGTGGTAAGGCTCAACATACGAAAACCCATGTAAGGATGACCATAGAGCAGAAACAAGAGATCATTCATAAATATGAAGATGGTGTGCGGCTTGTTGAACTAGCTAGGCAGTACAACAAATCTCAGTCAACGATATCCACCATGCTGGCTAAGAAAAAGGACATTATGAGTGCTAAAGTGGCAAAAGGCGTATCAATACAGTAATCACGAAACATAGAACACAAACACTTAAGGATGTTGAACAGTTATTATTAATTTGGATACACAGCAAGGAGTTAGCGGGTGATAGAGTTTCAGAGGCCATCATTTGTGAAAAGGCAAGAAAATTGCATGAAGACCTTTTAAAGAAAAACCCTGGAACGAGTGATGCAAATGCGAAAGAGTTTAAAGTGAGCAGGGGATGGTTTGAGAAATTTAGAAAAAGAAGTGGCATTCATAGTGTTCTGAGTGTTGTGTGTTGCGAGCTGGTGAGGAACACAGCGAAGAACTGACCACCGGAGAACTTCACAAAGAGCAGCAACAAGAGACAGCTGAGAAAATTTCTTCAGGGGAGGAGGAGACAGTACAGAATGTCCCTTCCTCATTAATTAAGAAAATGTGTGCAGCATGGGAAGAATTGCAAACTTTTGCTGAAACGACTCACCCAAATCACGGTGCAGTAGGCCATTGTCTTTACCTTTTTAATGACACTGTGATGCCTCACTACAGACAAAAATTACAACATGAAAAAACAAAAATCTCTGGAAAGGTTTTTAGTGAGACAAACAAGCAGTGAATCACAACCAGGTCCTAGTGGTATGCAGGCAAAACGTAGGAGAGACTGTACCCCAGAGAAGTCATCACTGCCTGATGTTATAATGGAAGGGGACTCCCCTTCCAAACAGTAACACCTCTCCTCACCATCTTCCATATGCCATCAAGAGACCTCCTTAAAGTTAAGATAAACTTATGTCCTGTATTGTAGTTAAAAAAAAACCATTGTATCCAGTATAAAATGTATTTGTAAGTTAGTATTTTGGAGGGTGGGGGAACGGATTAAATTAATTCAATTCCCTTTATTTCTTATGGGAAAAATCGCTTCGACTTACGATCCGTCTCTGGGAACGGATTACCCTCGTAAGTCAAGCCCCCACTGTACATGTACTGTACAGTATTTACACTTATACAATGTTATTTTTATGTATTAAAATAACAATTCTTATTTTTATGAGAACAGGGAGTAGTTACCATGTTAATATGCTAAAGTGAAAATAAACAAATACATAAAGATATGAGTATACAAAGTCAAAACAATCCTGCAAATTCTAATAAAAAACCTATTTCTAGTGAAAATATTTGAGATAATGTTTTGACGTTTCCCTTCTACAATAAATTATTTGTGCAAAAAAAACGCTTCACAAGCAGGTGTTAACGGACATTTTTCCAGCATAAATGCACACACAAAACACACACGGCAAGTCAACACTACTGCATGCAGTGCAACTCACTTTTCTTCCTCCTTGGAGTTGGGGCTCCTTCAACAGTGGTGGTTGTTGGGGCTTCCGTGGTGGTTGTGGTGGTGGTGGTTGGGGCTTCAGTGGTTGTTGTTGTTGTTGTAGGGGTTGTTGGTGCTTCAGTGGTTGTGGTGGTGGTGATGGTGGTTGTTGGTGCTTCAGTTGTAGTTGTGGTGGTGGTTGTTGTTGGTGCTTCAGTTGTAGGTGTTGTGGCAGTTGTTGGAGCTTCAGTTGCAGTTGTAGAAGCTTGAGTGGTAGTTGTGGCTATAGGTGTTTCAGTGGTGGTGGTAGTAGTTGCAGGTGCTTCCGTGGTACTAGTTGTTGTAAGTGATTGATTGGCAATTATACGTGGTCGAATGGTGGTGGTTGTTGTAGTGGTAGTTCGACGGACACGCCTGGGTCTTGTTGAACGTTCAGTTGTGGTGGTAGTAGGGTTTATGGCAGGTTTGGTAGTATCTGCTGTAGATGTGATGGTTAAAAGTGCAACCTATATAGTGACAGGATCTTAGTTGAACGCACCCTTGGGAGTGGTTAGATATGTTGTGGCAAAAATGGTTAATACTGTACTGGATTTAATTATGAATAATACATTTACTGTATTACACTAGCTGTATATGGAACTGGGAAAATGTAGATAGGACTTTGTTAAGCCCCTAGGCTACTAATAATGAATTCTTTGTTTGTTAGGCATACTTTTTGTAACCCATGTCTACAGAGCATGAGGCAGTGGCCATGAGTAAAATTTAGTTATACAGTACATATAAATTCTTGAAATCAACACGAACTGATGAGCGCATTTTTTTTCATCTCGTAACTTTGTTCACCTAGCAAGTTAAATGTGGACTTGGGAGTTAGGCAACTGTTGTGGGTTGCATCCTGGGGAAGGTATTTGACAAAGGGAGACCTCAATAAGCCTAAGTATAAATCTCCTGTCTCCAACAATAGGAATTATAAATTAATAGGCGTCTAATTATAACAACCCTAAAAGAACTGCATATATAAACACTCCCATTGATTTACATTATTTTAAAATGTAATTTAATTCAGCAGGCTACGGGTTAATGGCATTTTATGGTTGATTTGTATGATACAATTCTCGGGAGTTGTATTTGCCTCAGAGAGTGATAAAGTGGCCTTGGCTTGAAAAATATACAGTACAGGGTATTTTACATTAATGGATTAAATGCACCAAAAACTATTTTATTAAAAGTACTATATTTGCTATTCTTTTAATCATACTATACTAAAACCACTATACTCTATGTATTTCTATACTATTAACCCTATTCCAGCCCAAACTATGCGAGTTCCAACAGGTAACAAATTTCATTTATTGATAAACTGTCAGAAGAAACGAATACTTACCAAATAAATACTATAATACTTAACGTTCAACCACTATCCCACTAACAGTAATTTAAATCAATGTACATAAGATGATTATATCATTCACAATAATGCAATAATTACAAGGACATACATATCATGGAAAATAGATTTCCAGACCATTTTCATTCTCACTCAATTTCCATCAAATTTTCTAACTGTAACATAAGAATGCTGCTTGCAATTTAAATAGCTGGACATGTGCATATAGTAATTTATTTGTAAAACCAAGGGTTTGTTGTAGGAGACATGGAAAAACAAAATAATGAAAAGAAAAGAAATACACAGTGGAACCTTGATTCAACGAAGCTTAAGTTGGAACACATATTTTCTATACCAGATTTGCTCACCCAGTTCAATGAACAAGAAACAGGGGATGTATGGAGTTCCTTAGAATGTTGAGACCATGTTTACTGATAGAGGCAACATTACAAGAAATAGTTGGGAGCCTTTGGAAAGCCATTGAACATATCTAAAACCAAATTCTATGGTTCATTTTAATTTCCAGTTGCATAGGTTTTCATTCAGTAAAACATGCGCCTTTATTCCTTTGTAAATGAGATTTTGAGGCTTTTGTGTAGGAAGTATGCTAGATGAGGTTCAATCTCTTTACAGGCAGGTTCTCTTGCTTGCTGCCCTTCATATGACACATTGAAATTATAATTTCTCTCTGTGAAATCAGCCCATAGAGTGTGGGGGAGTATGAATGGTAGCTCTCTTAATATGGGTCCAGTCACATTTTTGATGATTTTAGTAGATGGACTCTATATTACAAAAAATAGTTGGATCCTTGGGAAAGCTATTGAGGATATTTAAAACTAAATTTTATGGTTTGTTTTCATTTTGAGTTGGCAAGATTTTCGTTCACTCAGGTACGGCTGGTCTTGCTACCTTTTGAAAATGAGCTTTGAGGTTGGGGATGTAAGAAAGAAGCTAGATGAGGTTAAATTTTTTTGGCAGACATGTTCATTTGGCAGTTGTATATTATATTATAGGTTGAAATTAAAATTTGGCTAGGTGAAATTAGCCCATAGGGCATGGAAAATGCATCCTGCAGGCATCCCCGTTTGCAACAAATCCCTCACTGCAATGAATTGGGGTTGGTATCATATGCTGTACTGTAGTTCGTTGAATCGAGGTTGTAATGTATCTTATATCTATTTCTTGATATTTAGTAGCTAAAAAAGACTATTCATCACAATTTACATTCAGGAAGAAGGCCCTTTTGTAAACTAATTATGTTAATCACCCATCACCAGCATTCACATTGACACTCAATATATAAAATGTGATCATAAATTCATGAGAATAAATGTTTACATTGTGTGAGCAATGTGTTACAAAGGTGCACAACAGGCCACTCAGAACTCAGCTTCTCAAAGGATATAAAACCATCTCTTTCCTAAGCTGCACAGCTGATTAGAGAAGGCAACCAACCATCCCTGTGGTGTGGTATATTTCACGATGGAGGGGGCAGAGTACACCAAAAATTTGTTTTTAAACTTAAGGAGCCAATCAGATCATCTTTCACTTCTTCTCTTGAAGAAGAAGTGAAAGTAATTGTTTACAAAATCTGTCCATCCATCAGCCACAGTAGTTGTTAAGTGATAATTTGAAACAAATCTGTAGTGTGCCGGACCCTCTTTATGAAGTGTGCCAAAGGAATGGATGCACTCTGAAGCATACCACACAGCACAGGACAGAGAAGCTGTAACATCCTATTAGAGACCGAGTCCTGAGACACCAGAAATGCTGTAAATGTAAGATAAATGCTCACTTTTTGAAATTCATAACCCTTTTAGGATAGTATTTTTGAAACTTAGTGTATCTCACAGGAATTAATTTGCCAAAATTATAAACAAATATTCCCCCGATAGAATTGCACATATCAATGTAAAAAGAAAGACGTTCTAACTAAAATACTTTCATAATTATTTACTCTAAGAAAATTAAAAATTTTCAAACTTTCAAATCTTTATAAACAAATGTAATATTATTGCATCACTGATACTTTTTAATTAATTTTATTAATTATCAAAGTACATGCTGAACAAATAAATTTGTATATCACTCACTGGGAACCTTTATACAGGATGATTTTACAAGAAAATATTGCAGCAATAGAATGGACAGTTTCCAAAAGCATGCTATTTTAAAACTGTACGTTTATTTTTTATATACAGTATACTGTTCCCTACACTGTATATATATTTTTATAGTTTTTGTGCAAAATTATACAATTATGATTTATTTATAGTGGGAAATGGGGAATATTGTTGAATATTCTTTACATACTAATAAGGAAATTAGCTCATTATACTACCAATATTTTCATATGTATAGTACTGTACTAATATGACAACTATCCACAAAAGGTTATTGTTCGCATACTGTAATATAATGTCTCACAAATGACTGATCACACTTTACAAGCATCCAACTTTAACTACGAAAGAAAACCATTGTTATCTAATGTTAAATATACCAAGATTCATTCATAGCCAAACTATATACTGTACAGTATATTAGGATAGGATATAATATATGGGATATATAAGGATATACAGTATAATAGGATATATAAGATATATATTCAGTATATAGAATAGAATAGGCTATCTTATTAAACTACAAGAAATAAAATCTATACAGTAGTTGGAATAGCATTCAGTTAAGTTGGTAACCAAAATTAAGGTAAACATTCAGAATATAAACATTTCAAAACAACCCCCCCAAATTAATTAGTAATACTGCAATTAGAAGTTCTATAACAGGAGCTGGAGCAATGCCCAGAAAATGAAGCCCTAGTGAATTATTCCTCTAGCTTTGAATTGGTTTATACAAGTTTCCCTTAAATTAACAAGAACAAAAACGTAAATACTGAAACTACCTGCAAGACTTAATTTCGGAGAAGATTCAGTGGTGTGCGGCTCTGCCTCTGGCTCAGCCTCAGCCTCTGGGTCGTTCTCGGCCTTGGGTCTAGCTGTCGTAGTTGCCGGCTCACCTTCAGGTTGCGGCTCTGCTTCAGCTTCTGGATGAGACCCAGAAGCCCCTGGCTTTGTCTCAACTTTGGATTTTGCTGTTGCCTCGGGCTCAGCTTCTGCTTCGGGTTCCGCTTCTGCTTCGGTTCAGGTTCAGGTTCAGCTTGAGCACCATTTCCAGCAGTGGCACCAGGACTCACAGTTCCAGCTATGTAGGGAAACTGCTTGCATTTTTGGGTCACTCCTTGGGGCCTCCAACCCAAGGCAGAATATGAGGATCCATTATTGACCAGCACCACCTCAATCTCGCCCTCAATTTGTAGAATTCTCCAATAGAGGGTCATTTTGTCACTCAACTCCTTTTTGGTGTACACATCAAAATTAACAGTGTCTCGATTTGTTACCAAGGATGCTGTAAAAAAAGAAAGTAAGTACTATAAGATAAATCAAGAAAAGCACTACATATAATACAGTAATTCCAACTGTCGGGGGACAGCAAGTCTCTACTGTACTTAGTCTTGTATCAAAGTCTGACCCTAGACCGAACTACTGACTTTCCCCATGAAGGAGTCCACAACAGATGTCTAACTCCTGGGCACTAATTAGCTGCTATTTCAACTGAGAAGTCATGCGAAAAGAAACATGCCTAATCATTTTTGTCCCCCCAGGAACCGAACCCAGGATCCCTGAGAGTAGCTTGAGAATGTAAATCACTGTACTACAAGACCTTTTTTATAACGTTTATAAAAATAATGAATAATTTCTCTAAAAAGAATAACAAAACTCAATATTATATATCTAGCAGTTTAACATATAACTTTTCCACTTTAAATCTTTACACATACTTTTTGAACACTTGGGACCAAACCGCCCTTGTCGGCAGTAGCATAACTTCTTTGGGTATGAAGTGGCATCCAAATCCACACATCGTCCAAATAGTCCACAGTCATCATCAGTGTTACACTCATTTTCAAATTGACATCGATCACCAAAGAAACGCTTGTTGCAACGGCACTGATTAACCATGTATCTGCCATTGCCACTGCAAGTTTCACGGTAACTGTTTCCTGCAAAATAAAAACAAAATAATTCAATATACACTAAAGTTGCATGCTGTGCTTCTAAGAGCATTAAGTTGATTAGGAGTAAGTCATGTGAGTATTTTCTCACACTTACACTCAAAAGATCAGCAATGAATGCAATGAAATGCCTCTTTCTGGTGGACCATTGGTGGCACACTGGACCCTCCCTTTCCCTTCAAGGGGCATCAGTTTTAGTCTTGCCTGGCTCAATGACTGGTGAGTTGTCTGGGTGGAGTCAGTAGCTGGGAGTGCTGCCACCTGGTGATGGGCAACTATAAGGAGTCACCATAAGTCCTCTCAAGAAGGTGAGTACTGGGCACCTATCAGATAATTACTATGGCAGGTACAGTTCTTGAAACACTACTCATAGGTCACATTACTTTAAACATTCTTCAATGGTGTGGCACAGTGAATGATGCATGCATCACTGAGGGAAACCACCATTAGGTCTGGCTACATAAAAAAATTGTTTCAGTACTGTATAAGAAATCTACAGCTTGTAAGTAAACCAATACAAAATATTCATTATCATTTATACAGTACAGTATACCAATTTTTGAAATGCAAATATTGTGGGTTATTATCAAGCTCTTAGCATTGATGATTCTGGCCCTTGAAGAGGGGAAAATCTTATATTGTGGAACCAGGAAGCACAAAATGACGCCTATAATCTGGAAAAATATCTCTTGCTTTACAGAGAAGCCACCTAAGCCAACTTACTGCGGTACAGTATTGTGAAAACCATGTATAGCAATGATTCGATAATGCCTCAATTCTATAAAAGACATATGACTTCCATATTTTAGAATATAAAATAGGATTACAAAATCTATTTATATTACACAAAAAATGAATTTTACATAAAAACAATTTCATCTAGAATCTTGCCATAGTTACTCTGATCTGCCTCAGATCCTGACGAGCATACTGCTCTGATATGTTGTTATGGCCCATCACTATGAATAGTGTTCAAACTACCCCAAGGAGGGTGTACCAAATACTTAATGTATTTTTGTATTTGTTTAGTGAACCTGTATTTTGATGTACTTTACCTGTAGATATCACGTAAAATTCCAATGGATGGAGTGTACCTGAATTCTTTGATAGCTTTCAATCCTAAGTTTGCAAAAGTTGGAATAGGGCTGAAACTCAGAAATTTAAATACCTGTACATATTGAACTTTTTATTTAGAATAACTGGAAATATGATACAATTTATTTATGCTAAATTTTACAATAAAAACAATGCAACATGGAACAAATTTAAATATGCTGTATTGACAAAACTAACTTACGTTTTACAATATCAACATCAGCACAGGACCAGAATTGGTATTTTGCACCCCACTCTGATGCTTGTCGCAGCAGCCTGATGGTGCAGCCTTCACACTCCAGTTCAGTGGGCAGGGTGATCCTGAAGGACTGGGCACTGTAATATAGTAACAATATTTATATTACTGTATCATCAAAAATTATGTCTATAATGTTTTTTGTTGCCTTCATGGAATAAAGGCTGACCACAGTCAGAATTTATAATATTTTGTTTGTGGAAATTATGTCTCTTCTAGTAATGTAAGGTTTAACGCTTACAGTATAGTCTTTCCTATTAGTGCATACCTCTCAGCTCTGGCAGTAGTCTGGTGGCATACCTCTGAACTTTATCCAGCATCATTTTGTGTTTAAATTAAGAAGATAAGGACTCCATGCTGGTGCAGCATATTCCAGAATTGGTCTGACATACACAATATACAAGATTCTGAATAGCTCTTTGTTATGATTTCTAAAGGTGATTCTTATATTAGCCAATCTTCTGTATGGAGCTGATGAAATTCTTTTGATGTGGGCTTCTGGTGACAGGTAATATCAACCTCTAAATCTTTTTCTCTGTCCAGTTCCAACAGTATGTGGGAGGTTGAGTGTGGTTCCATGTGAGAGTGGGCGTGAGAGTAAATGTGTGTGGTCTAAGAAGGATGACAAATCCTTGATTCTCTTCGCTAGAGTGAACATGTGAGCATGCAGTGACCGCGAGTTACATAAAAATAGCACGTGCAATTTACCTGAATTTACCTGAGGGCCACTATCTCTCTAGTGGCCTCCATGAGGACAGAAAGCAGGTGGTATGTCAAAGCCTTCCTCCCCTACTATTTTTCCTGATGATTTTTATCAAGCTGGATTTTGTAATTCACCAGTATTTTGGCCTTTATGGATTTGGTGGGTAGGTAGTTCCCATGGCACATAAATGCATCTTTTAACAGGATCCACTGTCTTATATCACCTTAAATGCATTATGTATTAGTGGATTCATTAAATATGCATTTTCCATGACTAATTAACCACTGAATTATGTTATTGTGCATATTATTTAAATACAATTATTATTATTATTGAAGAAATTCACAAGGGCCTTGATGAGGATTTGAACCTATGTGTTGGATGTTCAAGGCCCTTGTAAATTTGTTCATTGATGTACATATCATGTTATTGTGATTTCTCTGTGTATTAATAATAATAATAATAATGTTATTAATAATAACATTAAGATTAACAGTTATGAAGATGATGACATTATTATAATACATACGTGGTATCGTCAGCGAGGAAGTTGGTGTCAGCGGTGACTGGGGTGAGGTCGGAGAGGGGTCGCTCCTGGGGGTCCAGCAGCTCCAGACGGAACCCGCCCTGTGTGGGGGTGGAGAACACCCTGCATGAGATCATTATCCAACACTGCTCCACGATACGGGGTCAACAGTACTCAAGGGAGGGAGCATTATAGTTTTGCAACACTGGAGAGGAACCTGGGACAGAGGAGCCAAGAAATGTTCATTTGAGCAAATGAACACTTGTTTGCCAAGATTTACATGACCGAAGCATTGCATTTAAGCTTTTGTGTTTCCACTATTGTCGCCAGAATACTTCTTAATAGTCGTTGTTGTTGTTGTTATAGATTCAGCTACTCGGAACAAGTTCCAAGTACCACGGGCTATGGTGAGCCCGTAACTCACCTGGCACAGGAGCTGGGCAAGTAGCACGGGCTATGGTGAGCCCGTGGTGGACTTACCTGGCACAGGAGCGGTGCTGAATATCTTAATAGTCCCTACAATGTTCATATTTGTGCTTCCACATTTTACCTCTACTTTTTCAACTAATGATGTAAAGTTCCTTGGCCTATACTTAGACAAGAGACTCAACTTCACCACCCACATACAACACATAACCAAGAAAGTCTCAAAAACGGTTGAGACTTTCAGAATATTATATTCCAAACTCTGCTCTTCTCTCACTATACTATGCGCTAATCTATCCTTATCTTACATATGTTATCTGTGCGTGGGGCTCAACCTCTGCAAACTACCTCACGCCCATCATCACTCAGCAAAAATCTGCTATCAGAACAATAACAAACTCTGCTTTCAGACAACACTCAGCCCCCCTTGTTTAAATCCCTAAACATGAAAAAATAACCTCACTCCACATATTCTCTTGTGTCAGTTACATTTACAAAACCCTGTTCTTAAATGCAAACCCTGTTCTAAAACTCTTCTTGGACAGATGTAATAGAACACACAATCGCCACACCATAAATAAATAGATCTTTGATATCCTCAAAGTCAAACTTAATCTGTGTAAACACTCTGGGACCTGATCTATAGAACTCACTCCCTAACGAATTGAAAAGCTGTCAAACTTTTGCCTTATTCAAAAATAAACCCCAAAAGTACCTAATTTCATCTTCATAGTTTCCTACCTAGTGCTTGAAACTCTCACTGTAGAGTGCTACCCAATTCCCCAAAATATGTGCCTATGCCATACAGCGTTACCATTGTAATCATTGCTGTTATCTTAAATCATGTTATACACATAGTTTGCTACATTATAGTTTGTTTGTAGTGTGTAGCAAATTTGCTACATTTGCTACATATATATCATGTTATATACATACTTTTGCTACATTATATCTTGTAATAATCCTCAAATTAGACTAAAATGTACCTGAGGATAACCCTTAAATTTACTTTAATGTACCTACTTTTTTTTGTCAAATTTCTAATACAATGTATTTTTTAATACTTTCTTACAATGCATTTTTATACCTTCTTACAATGTATTGATATACTTTCTTACTATGTACCTGTAAACACTTTTTTAATCTTGCATGACATTACCTTCTTAAAATTATATGTTAGATTAGGTATCTGCCCGAAACGCTATGCGTGCTAGTGGCTTTACAAGAATGTAAAACTTCACGTCTTTGTACTCAAACCCAATGTACCTTCTTGTAAATAAATAAATAAACCATCTTTTCATGTTTACGATTGTCTCCCTAACATTATAAACGCAGACCATTCGTCTACCAGTTCCAACCCTGAGTATATACTGACCGCCTCTACTAAATGAACAAATCCACAAGGGCCGTGACGAGGATTCGAACCTGCGTCCAGGATGCCTCTACTACATTAGCTATGGTTACTATCCCCTACCCCCCCCCCCGCTCCTCCCCAGAGAAGAACAATTAAGGGATAAGAGGAGGATTAATTGACGACTTCCTTACCCTGTGAGGATAAGCCAAGTGCCAGCTGACGTTGAATGTTGATCCCTGCAGCAGCGTGGTCTTGATATTTCCTGAAAATACAAACATTTTGGTGAGTCCGAGTGCTATAAGCCTCTAGTGGGACGTCAAGCTCAGTGGGAAGTCACTGAGGAAATCTAGAAGTAAACAATAATGAACAATGTCCATCACATGCCAGAAGAGAGTTGGGAAATTATCAGAGATGCTCGTAAAGAATAACAAAATATACATTTGAGAACCAACAAATGTACATATCTTTACATCAGAGCAGAGAAAAGTGCAGGGAATGTGGCGAGGGGGAAACCTAAACATCAGGATTTGAGGGGGCATAATAAGCCTATAGCAGACCACCAGTAACATAACCTTAATGTTTGGTCTGTATGGTTTCTCAGATTCATCAACTCTCCTCAGGCCTCAACTGCTCAAGCAGAACTCAGAGAACTGGACACGTCAACTGCAATAAAAGACGATCAGAGTTCTACCCTGGGCGCTGGAAGATGGAGCACAACAGCTAAACCATATTTCATTTTTTTTGATGACCGATCGAACTAAAGTCCACCAAAGATCACTAATGCAACCTAATCAAGCACGAAGATCTCTTAAGAAAACATCATTGAGTTTGAGCTTAGTTTTGTTACTTCTAAAAAATCACAGATATAACCTAATAATCCACACCGAAAATCCATATTATTACTATTTTCAACTTAAAATTACGTAAGTGTGAAGTATATCCTTGGTGAGATAATTACTGCAAGTACTTGTGCTATATTTATAACCAAGGCTGAATACTTCCATGTGTTCTTGGAAAAGCAGGAAATACTGACAATTATTTAGAGTAAACTGCCTTTCAAGAACGTCTCTATTTTGAGACACAAAGCCTTTATTCAAGTAACCTTACAGCTCATCCCTATCCAACTAGCCAACCCTGCTTGATACCTTGCTTGATGGGGTTCTGGGAGTTCTTAATCGCCAACAGAACCTAAGCACCTAACATACCTAACCAATGCCTAAATATGCACAGTATACTAATATATACCAATATTAATTTACATTTGAGAAAATTCCTATCTTGAATGAACAGCATGTTAAAATCGATGAATGCGTCTTTGGGGTCGACCGCTGGATTGAATGGACTTGGTTTGAGGACGGGTTGGTTTTATTTGACGTTAAACTGAAATAGAGAAAAGATATATAGATCCATATTTGTACTCTTCTGATCTCTTCAGACTCATCTGAAATTTCTTTTCTGATCAAAGTTTTTAAAGCTGTCTGACCAATCGAAAGTATATTTAGAGTCTAAGTTTAGCGAAAGCGTCAATTACACCAATGCTTTCTTGGAGCCTTGTATGAAAGGCACTTCACAACTGTTCAACTTCAATCCTTTGGTCAAGGATATGTATGCAATATACTCGAGCGCTCCAACCTGAAATTTACGTTTTTGGCCAAAAGAAAGTTAGAAATGCCTCACTGTGTAGGAATCAGAGCACGGCCCTCCACATGTGATCATCTGGGCTGGCCTGAACACCACACGAATGTGCTGTCCATTTTTTTGTTCCGACGTAGTTAATGTGCACAGTTACCTGGCTATGTGCCAAAAGTGGTTCCTAGCGCAGCTGCAGATACATGGTATCATGGGTGCTGTCTGGTTTCCACAGGATAGGGCGCCAGCCTATTTTCCCCGTTACAAGGAAATATTTAAACGCTATAGTCCCAGATCAGTTGGTGAGTGGGTGGCGAATACCGTGTTATCGATGCCGTGTTGTGCCTATGTAACGTACATCTTCAAACTACCGCCCACAGGATGGGTATAAGGTGCATAATAAATAAGTAGATTTGCCAGCGAGGTTTCTACGAGAGAGATTGTGAAAAAGGGGTGGAGACTTTTCTTAGTACCCTGAGCCCATTATGTGCCTCTGTAACCCTTTCCACTACCGCCCACGGGATGGGTATGGGGTGCATAATAAATGAACTAAACTAACTAAACTAACCTCCAAGAACCTAGTGTTTGCCAGCTTCACCCTCCCCCCCACCCGTCATTACATTGATTAGCCCCTTCACCCAGAGCATTACATTTAATATGTTTTAATATGTATGCAAATTGTTTAGACCTCTTTTAGCCTCACCTTCTAAATTAGGTTGAATATATTATAGCTATCAGGTGAGAGTATCGCCGTGAAATTCATGTTACTTTTAACATGAATTTCTTGTTACATGTTACTTTTCCAGAGTTGAAAGAAAACGTGCGCTGTCAGGGGTTGCTTCAGCATGATACTAAAATCTATCTTCCTGAGTGCCTTGCTTTGCTTAACCTAACACGGAACATTAGCACCATGATCAACTGGTGGTCGTATACACTCCCAAAATATTCTGGCAACTGCGTCACTGCACGTTTCCTGTTCCCAATAGGAAAAACATTCGTGTTCCCACACTGGAATGTCCTCCAGTGTGTCGTGATCACAGACGTTGTATATTACTTCAATGGTCGCCATCTCTCTCACTTGACTTGCCCAGTACTCTGCTACAAAAAAAACCTGTCGCCCACACCTTGGCGCAGCACCAAGACGAGTTGCGAGAATGACTGCATGCAGAGAGAGAAGGAACGCAGAATTATATGAACGCGTGTGCTGACCATGTTAGGCTGCTAGGGAAGAAATGTAGATGATTGTCATGCCCTTCAATATGGCCTGGACAAAATGGGCGTATGGAGCAACACTTGACTGATGGAATTTAATGTGAATAAATGCCACGATATGGAATGTGAATATTTATGAAAATTGGGTATTGGGTGTGTGTGTGTACTCACCTAGTTGTGCTTGCAGGGGTTGAACTCTGCTCTCTGCCTGTGCACTGTCAATCAATCAATTGTTACCAACTACTAAAAAAAATTTTCACACACACAAACCCAGGAAGCAACCCGTAACAATTGCCTAACTGCCAGGTATATATTTACTGCTAGGTAACAGGGGGGCATCAGGGAGAAAGAAACTCTGCCCATTTTGTTTTCTCGCCGGCGCCTGGAATCGAACCCGGGCCACAGGATTACGTGTGCAGTGTGCTGCCCACACCGCCACCGGCACCCCAACACCTGCGTGCGTGCCCACACAATAAGGGTGAGACAGAGACCATAAAACATTGTAAAAACGGTGTATTCACCTAGTTGTTCTTGCGGGGATTGAGCTTTGGCTCTTTGGTCCCGCCTCGGTGTGTGAGCGTGTTATTGCCAGTAAGGTTAACGAGGCGGTACAAGAACACTCTACTAGGATGGAGGAGGCGGCGGGAGGGTGGGACCCGGGAATGAAGAACACCAACAACAAGAACAAAGGAAAAAATAACAAAAAAGGAAGAACAATTTTTTTGTAATTTTCAGGTGAAATTTCCAACCAATTTAGATAGTATTTAGATAGTTAGATATTTATTTATATATTTATTTATATATTTATATATTTATTTAGATATTTATTTATTTAAGTATCCTATTTAGATAATACGTTTTGTAACTATGTGGACTATCATACAAATATTGAGGCAATGGACAATTAGATAGTAGAATCGGTAATATTCACTTTAGAGTCCTGAAGAATTAAGCTAACTTAAATATTCATAGGCCTAGTACAGCACATATATATATGTACTGTATTAGGCCTCAGATATCGTGTATTAGGCTTAGGATGGTTAGCTTAGGTTTTATTAGCAACAAATATAAAAACCTTTTTCGGTTGTCCAAATTCAGTAGTACAAAATTCAACTTTCTAATTGTCCATTACGTCAATATATGTGGAATGTTGCACCTCGTTGTTATAAGTGCTATTATAAGTTATTATAATTATTATAATTGCACCTCGCTATTATAAGGCCTGGAAATGCCATAGTGGTGTGTACTCAGAAGATGGTCAGGCTGAAGACTGCCTTCATACTTGCTTGACTACCATCCTGCCTGCCTGCCTGCCTGCCTGCCTGTCTGCCTGTCTGTCTGCCTGCCTGCCTGTCTGCCTGCCTGTCTGCCTGCCTGCCTGCCTGCCTGCCTGTCTGCCTGCCTGTCTGCCTGCCTGCCTGTCTGCCTGCCTGTCTGCCTGTCTGCCTGCCTGCCTGTCTGCCTGCCTGCCTGTCTGTCTGTCTGTCTGTCTGTCTGTCTGTCTGTCTGTCTGCCTGCCTGCCTGCCTGTCTGTCTGTCTGCCTGTCTGTCTGTCTGCCTGTCTGCCTGCCTGCCTGCCTGCCTGCCTGTCTGCCTGCCTGTCTGCCTGCCTGTCTGTCTGTCTGTCTGCCTGCCTGCCTGTCTGCCTGCCTGTCTGCCTGCCTGTCTGCCTGTCTGCCTGCCTGTCTGCCTGCCTGTCTGTCTGTCTGTCTGTCTGTCTGTCTGTCTGTCTGTCTGTCTGTCTGTCTGCCTGCCTGCCTGCCTGCCTGTCTGCCACCCTGCCACCCTGCCTGCCACCCTGCCTGCCTGCCACCCTGCCTGCCTGCCTGCCTGCCTGCCTGTCTGTCTGTCTGTCTGCCTGCCTGCCTGCCTGTCTGTCTGTCTGTCTGCCTGCCTGCCTGCCTGCCACCCTGCCTGCCTGCCTGCCTGCCTGCCTGCCACCCTGCCTGTCTGTCTGCCTGCCTGCCTGCCTGTCTGCCTGCCTGCCTGTCTGTCTGTCTGTCTGCCTGCCTGCCTGCCTGCCTGCCTGCCTGCCTGCCTGCCTGCCTGTCTGCCTGCCTGTCTGTCTGCCTGCCTGCCTGCCTGCCTGCCACCCTGCCTGTCTGCCTGTCTGCCTGCCACCCTGCCTGCCTGCCTGTCTGCCTGCCTGCCTGCCTGCCTGTCTGCCTGCCTGTCTGTCTGTCTGCCTGCCTGCCTGCCTGCCTGCCTGCCTGCCTGCCTGCCTGCCTGCCTGCCTGCCACCCTGCCTGCCTGCCTGCCTTCCTGTCTGCCTGCCTGTCTGTCTGTCTGTCTGCCTATTCTTTGCCTTGTGTGGGGGTTGAATATTATACACCGTAGTCGCTTGTAGGTTTATTGACTGAGACAAACAGATATATATCTGGCCAGCCGAGGTCCTCACTACTGTGGGTCTGTGGAGATGACTGACTACCGCAAGCATGGCTGGTGGCTGAGAATCTGGCATGACGTCAGAGGCCTACTCGCCTGTGATTGGTTATGTTCCAACTGGGGCGGAATTTGAATATAACACCGCTCGGACATGCTACCAAGTCGACGTCCCTTGTCGACAAGCTCTGGCTAGCTATATAGTTACAATAATACTGAAAGGACCTCGGTGGCATTCAATAATGGCTTACATGTGAAAATTGCATAATAAACATTGAAAATAGATCAGGTGTGCGTAATACTAGCATCTTGGCATATGCACCAAAAAAAAAATTTTGAACATAATAGCTGAAAATCATGGTAACAATGCTTTGATTCAACCAGAGTATGAAGAACATGTGTATGACTACTTGTCAGATATGAACAATACAACTCAAGGTATTGCCTAAACAAAATTATTAACATGTGTCAATGGCATGTGCTTGAAACAATACAAAATGAAACAATTATTACATTAATGAACAAAATTCTGACCTAACAACCACAAATGAATTTTAAGATTAGATAATGATTGTTTTTTTTCTTTTCTTTTTTTTTCATTTTCAATGTACAATATATATTTACAAGACCAATGTACAATATATTTAATTTGCAATATATTTACAAGTATATACAAGACCTGGAACAAGAAGACTAACATCTGCGTGATAGCAGTCAGGATTCACTGGCCTCAATGTGGTTGCTAGAACATTAATGAAATCTTTATGACAAGCACTGTAAAAAAAAATTACAAATGGCAGTAGACTTAACAATGGCATTTAATTTGTAACAAAATAAAATTGAGAAAACATGATCATACAATATATATATATTGGTAATAATAAGACACATGTGGTGGAAATACTGCAAATGAATTTTGCAAAACAAAACAGAATAACTGCAGAGTGCACTTAATTGTAAATTCTGCGGATATCTACACCTAGCTCATCCAGAGCACTATACAACTCTGGCTCTGACTGAGGATCAGGGACAGATGAAACTGCATGTGACAAACTATCATCTTGAGAGATAACCTCGTTATCATCTAGCCAATGGACATGTGGTGAGTGCACGGTTGAAACGAGAGGTCTAGATCTAAGATTATAAGTGCTAGTATGGGGTTGCTGAACATCAAGTGGTCTGTCAACCACAGAAGGTGGTGTCCCAATAGGAGTATCTGTCTGGGTAAGTTCATTGTCATCTTCCTCATCAGTCTCGTCAACAGTCATTTTAGCTAACTTCATATGGTCTAAATGCTCATTTATATACTCTCCTGTACTAAATTTTTCAATCTATACTTGTTACCTTTGATAAGCTCGATTACCTTATATGGACCCAAAAATTTCTTAGTTAACTTATACATAGGACCAGACCTGTGTTGGTTAAGTATCATTACTACAGATCCAATAGTTATTTTACTGGGTTTAGCTCGTTCATTCCTTGCTCGAGTGAACTCGGCTGTAGCTTTGGACAATTGTTCTCGTATTTTCTTGAATACTAGTTGCATTTGTCTACGCTTTACTTGAACAAAATCATCTACGTTATATAAAGGAGTAGGAGGTACGTTAATCAATTCATTAGGGAGGATCTTATCTGTACCATAAAGAATAGCGTGAGGTGTGTCACCTGTAGAAACATTAATTGAAGAATTTATAGCACACTGAATTAAGGGTATAAAATCATCCCAATTGTTGTTATCAAAATTCAAAGTGACTCTCAAGGCATCTAACACTTTTCTGTTAGTACGTTCGGCAAGTCCGTTGCTAGCTGGATGATAGGCATGATGCTACATTTTTTAATGTTATATAAATCACACAAGCTAGTTAAAATACTATTACTGAATTCTGGACCATTATCTGAAAGGATTACTTTAGGCATACTATATCTACAAATTATGTGGTCATGGAATGCACTGGCTATAGTTTCTGCTGTTTTGTTCGGGATAGGAACTAGTTCGCAAAATCGTGAAAATTATCGACCATTACAAGCAAATGTTTGTTCCCTTTCTCTGTTTCAGCAAAATTTGTCAATAAATCCATCGATACTCGTTCCCAAGGAGCTTTAGTTGTTGGGTACATCTGAATTGGATTAGGTCCTGAAACATGTCCCTTGTGCTGTAGGCAAGTTAAACATCTGTCAACATAATGAGTAATGTCCTTAGCCATTTTTGGCCAAAAATACTTTAATCGACCTTGTTGGAGTGTACGATCCTTTCCTGGATGTGCACTTGCAGGAGCATCATGGATAATTTTTAACACAGTTGGTACCAAGACAGCTGGAACAACTAACTGACAACATTTCCTCGGGGCTGTCCCTAGCTTTACTACTCTACACAGTAAATTGTCTAACATAACTAGTTCTTTCAATGGTACTGGCGGTTTATGAATCGGGCGAGTGTCTTGCTTAGTCAAAAATTTAATGACGGGTGCCCATATGGGGTCTTGTCGCTGTTCCGTTTCTACTACTGTAGCATCTAATGCTGGGTAATTTAACTGAATCGCAGCTACGTGTCGAGAAAACGCATCGGCTACAACATTTTGCTTTCCTGGAATATATCCAAATGTGGGATTGAATTCTTGAATTGTGAGCAAATATCTAGCAAACTTTCCAACTGGATTCTTATTTTTGAACAGGGAATTAATGGTTGGTGATCTGTAAGAACATGAACTGGGTAATTATAAATTGTATCTCTGAAATGTTTAAGTGCCCAGACAACTGCTAAGGCTTCTCGTTCTGTTGCGCTATAATTTTTCTCTTCTTTAGATAATGTACGGCTAGCATAAGCTATTGCGTGATCTCTGTGACCTTCTGTTTGAAGTAATGCAGCACCTAAACCTATGTCACTAGCATCTGTAACCAATGTAAAAGGTTTAGAAAAATGGATACCTAAGGACAGGTGACGAAATCAGGCTGCTTTGAGTTTTTGAATGACTGATCTTGGGCCTCTCCCCAAACAAAGGGTTCATCTTTTCTTGCAACTTGTAAAGTGGAGCGGCTATAATAGGAATCCGGCAATAAATGAACGATAAAAT
>WNGS01063839.1:12024819-12035643 GCA_020271785.1 Procambarus virginalis
CCCACAGACTCACCTGTCACCCCACAGACACACCTGTCACCCACAGACTCACCTGTCACCCCACAGACACACCTGTCACCCACAGACACACCTGTCACCCCACAGACTCACCTGTCACCCCACAGACACACCTGTCACCCACAGACTCACCTGTCACCCCACAGACTCACCTGTCACCCCACAGACACACCCGTCCCCCCAAAGTCACCTGTCACCCCACACTCGCTCATCGAGCTTAACTCTCCTGGAAAACACAATATGAAGATGAACCGAACAGATAAAATGCCATCCTAAACCTGCTTGGTAATCCCCCCCCCCCCGCAGTTTCCCCTCATCATGTGACTCATACTCACCCCATTCCCCTCAGCCAGTGCCTCATACCCATCCCCTTTCCCCCCTCATCCCTCTGCTTGCCCTAGAGGGCTTGATTTAGCCAAAAATATCTGCATGATTTTACGTGGCAACACCAAGTTGGTTTCACCATTTAACAGTGTAGAGGGGGCAGCTGCCTCTAACGGTGTAGAGGGGACAGCTGCCTCTAACAATATAGAGGGGGCAGCTGCCTCTAACAATGTAGAGGGGGCAGCTGCCTCTAACGGTGTAGAGGGGGGCAGCTGCCTCTAACAGTGTAGAGGGGGCAGCTGCCTCTAACAATGTAGAGGGGGGCAGCTGCCTCTAACAATGTAGAGGGGGCAGCTGCCTCTAACAACTATTATACACATTTATTATTTAGTAATACGTGAGGGAATATGAGAGAAAAAAAGGTCTTTCCACGAAAAAGGGAGTGAGAAGGGGCAACACTGATAACGGTGGAGGATGGGGGGGGGGGACAACAACATACCTGGAGCATACCTGAAGAGGGTTTCGAGAGTTCTTTTACTCCCCACAAGGAGACTGGCGAGGAAAAAAAATGGTGTAAAAAAAAATCAAGCGGGAAAAAAGGCAGGAATCTGAGGGTGTCTTTTTTCCTCCAGGTGAAAGGGGGGAAGGTGACAGGAAAGAGCCAGGAGCAGTTTTATAATGGTCATAGAATCCCCCTTCTCAGGTGTCGCCTCTCCCCCCCTTCCATGGCCCATCTGGTAGCCCCAGACCCCCCCCCTCCCACATGCAGGAAAGGGAGGAGGAAAGGTGTGCAGGAACAGTGGTGGAGACAGATAAATGAAGGCAGAAGAGGGACAAGTTAAATAAAGAGGTGAGGAGAGTGGAACTGAGAAGGGCTTGATACAAAAATGTGTGAAAGATAGAAGTGGGAGAGAAGGAGAGAAGAATATGTAACTGAGAATTCCTCAAATAGATTGTGGAATACTCCAAAATTCTCACGACTACCAGATTTTTTTGTACAGTCAGTGTGGTCTAGTGGTTAAGGTACCTCAGTACGCCAAGGTGCATGGTGCTTCTGGCTGTCTGGGTTTGAATCCTTCTGGGGTGTGGAGTTTTCAGTTTTATATATAATATGTATGTGTATATATATATATATATATATATATATATATATATATATATATATATATATATATATATATATATATTTATTTAGATTTTGTATATGTTATTGTACTATAATTATACTTTACTAGGCTTCATATATTTTAGACTAATACTGTAATAAGTTTTGGAAATAATTTTCTAGACACGTTACTGTGATAAGAAATTTATTGCTGTGTTAAAAAGTAATGCTGTATTTTGTTACTCAAGGAAATTAGAGTTTTATAGGTGGATCGTGGAGGTGTCCAAGGTTAATATTTACTAAATTCCTCATTCTTTGATAAGCAGCAAATGTAGCTAATTTTAAAGTAGATTCAGATTCCTCAGTTAGGGATTTACCATTTCATTGCTAAAATGAATAATTACAAGTTAAAGAATTATTTGTTCATGTATTAGTATTACGTTATAGGTCTCTAGTGTCACCTGTTAGTGTACCTTCCTTCAGTGATCTTCACATACATCACCAACTTGGTATATATCATGAATAACATTTTGGATTTGTATTAGTTACATTTTGTCACCTTATGTTACTCAAATATCCTTTATTCCGAGTTGTTCTTTTCAGGATTTACACCTTATTTCCTTCTACGATCTACACATCAATCCCTTCTAGGATTCACACCTCATAATTTTTATATTATTTGTATTTTTTAGCTTGTTTGTAATTCCTTATAAATGCCACAATTAATGTCCAGTAGAGGAATCGTCATTGAATTTCATACAAAATGTATGTAATCAGGTTGAATTTCATGGTAAAGAGAAAATCTACATTATATATATATATATATATATATATATATATATATATATATATATATATATATATATATATATATATATATATATATATATATATATATATATATATATATATATATATATGTATATATATAAATACAGTATTTATGTTTGACAAGTTGTAAACAAAGGGAGCCATGTATAATATATGTAGTGTGTGTTGTAAGTCAGCTGACCTCACTTTCAGAATGCATGGAGCATGGCTGCTAGATAGGATCTACTGTATACTTTGGTATTTACTAATGCATGAACAATTTTAATTTGATTTGCACTTTATTTTGACTGTATTTAATATATGCACCCGTATGGCCGACTCAATCTTGCGTGTCTTTGGCCAGAAGTGTTCTACTGATTTTTTATAACCAGAACAAGTTTAAGTTCAATCTGATTTAATTTTGAATTCAAATAAAAGACATAAGATAGCAATTCATAAAATCATTGTGAATATTTTGTGTCTTGATTTACTGGTGAAACAGTAGAACAGCATTCCATGTCTTGCTCAAGAAATGAGTGCACTTCATCAGCTCTTCCTTGAGGTAGATATGTTGAATATTTATCATGCACATATCATTACTTTCTTTTAGTTATATTAATTCTTTTAATTTCCTATTCTTCAGATGATGTTACCTCAGGTAATTATTGACTCTGCATGTTCTCCTTCAGTGGCTATATTGAAATATAATAACTATACATCTATACCAGTTACAGTAATTTGCAGTTTTTGGTATTTTATTTTTGTCCAAATTTCATCAGATCGAGTCACTGGTCTTCTGGTACCAAGAGGGAAACGGGACACCCTTTCCAGGTAAAGAAACTTTGTCCATTTTACACAAGAAAATAACTTACATTCACCAAGGCCCTTGATGTAATATTAGTTAGAGTGACCAATATTTTTTGTTGCAGTATATAACATACTAGGAAGGGTAACGTGCTGCACCTGGACCACACTCTCCTTCCTTCCTTCCCCACTACCCCCACCCCTTCCCTCTCTTTTTCTTTTTTCTCTCTTCCTTACTTTCTCCTTTCCTCCACTTTCCAACTTTCTCCCCCAACATCTTCCCTCTCCCTCACTCACACCTCTTCTCCTCCCTTTGCCTCCCCTCTCCACCTACTCTCCCGCTCTTCAAACATTCCCCGTCGCCCTCTTTCTTTTTCCTATCTCCCACTCCTTATCCTTCTCTTCCTCTTTAGAGAGAGAGAAGAAATTTCTTCAGAGATTTCTGTGAGTTATTCACTATCTCTGAGGGAGAGTGTGAAGATATGTAGGTACTCAGCCAGCCACTGTTCACAAATTAGGTTAGAGGGTGGGAGAGGGTCACTATTAGATCCGACCCACCCCCTCTTAATAGGACCAATAGGATTGACCCCAACCAGCCACTGTCCATCCCATACCCCAGACTATTCACCCTGCAAAATTGGGTGAGGCCAATTTTGGACAGACTTGGACAAATTTAAGCAGACATATTCTCTCTTATAAATATAGAGTGAGAATCTTATGTACATGTTATGGGCTGAATTTTTGTAACATAACAGTGATGAATTATCACAATCACATACATTTTTGGCAGCACGAGAAATATTAGAGATGTTGACCTGTGCTCTTTTAGGAGTTATCTACTAGAGCCTTAGGAGAAGAATACGAAGGTTATCTAATGTATGGATTATTTTATATTACTGTAATTAGTTGTGAATATCTATATGGTTTTCAAAACTTTTAATTTCCTTGTCTTTATCAAGGAAAGTGGAGCAGTAATGCCTGTTTAAACCAAGCCACTGAAATATATATAATATATATATATATATATATATATATATATATATATATATATATATATATATATATATATATATATATATATATATATGGTGAAGATTGTTTGTAATTAAATTGATTTAGTACTTGTAACATTACCTTTTCATGTTGTACTTGGAAATTGGTCAGGATTCATCAAACATTTATTCAACCACTCACGAAACTTGTGCATCTTTCCCTAATCATGGCGGCTTTGTGTACATTTATAAATACTTTATGAACTCCAAAGCACTACAAGGTTGTTTATAACAATAATAACCTTGGGTTGTAAAGTTTTGATGCTCATAAACTGTTAAATAAACGTAAACAAATAAACTGTGATTGAGGAAAGATGTACAGGTTCTGAATTTACCAGAGGGCCACTAATACTAGTGGCCTTAACGAGGACAGGAAGCTGGCGTCTTGTCAAAGGTCCCCCACAGTGGTTCTCTAAGTGGTGGCGTAACTGCTTGATGTATCCTGGCCCCTTGTTTCTATTTGATGATCTTTTAACAAAATTTACTTCATAAACTCTAGGAAAACTCGGTTTGCTGTTCCACTCTTGAAAGCTGCAGATAACTCTTCAAATGGAACAACAAGTTCGCAAGTGAAAGCTGAGGCGGATGCTGAACCAGAGGCAGAGGCCGAAGCAAAGGCAGAAGCAGAACCTGAGGCAGAAGCAAAAGCTAAATCTGGTTAGTTTGTACTGATTATATGTAGAGAAACAGACATACAGTATAATATAGATACAACAGAGAATACCTCACAATGGCTTAAAACTAGACACCCAACACACACAAGCATATATGAAATAAAAATGACAATGAACAAATCCATAAGGACCGTGATGAGGGTTCGATTCTACATCCGGGATGATCCCAGACAAAAATGAAAAGTGTGTGTAAAAATGACAATGTTTTGGTCCGTCCGTAACCTTTATAAAATTTAAACTAAGCAATAAAGGAAGAGGCAACCATTATAATGCAAGGGGGAGATGAGGTGAAAAGACATGAGGGAAAAGGGGAAAAGTAAAGCATGAAAACTGAGATAATGGCAGCTTCCTATGAGAAGACAGGAAAACTAAACAAAGTGAGCAGAAAAGGGAAGGCGAGTTAAATGTGAGAAGTAAATAAAGGAGAAATAAGACAGAGAGAACCAAATTAGAGATGAGGGTCCAGGATGGACCAGAAAGTTGTCACATTCATTTTGTTTTATGTGTGGATTGGGTTGTGTTTTTATAGATACTGTACTTATGCATTATTGAATATTATTTGAGAATGTTAATTCAATGATTGTAGCACAAATCTCTCTGCTCTGCTTATTATGATCATGACTTTGGAAGTAAGATGAAAATTGAACACTGGAAAGTTTATTTTACAATTTTAAAGGGCCTGATGTGTCGCTAAAAAATGTGTTTCACTGAATTTAGGGTCTGTTGGGTGAATTGTGTATCAAAGCATGGGAGACAAGCCTGAAGCGAATGGTTCTCTACATTACCCATCCTTCCTTACTCTTTCCTTCCCTTCCTTTCTCCACTTTCCTCAACCCTTCGCTACTCTCCCCTCCCCTCCCCTACCCTCCCGGGGGGGGGGGGGGAGCTGGTCGGCCGAGAGGACAGCACACTGGACTTGTGATCCTGTGGTCCCGGGTTCGATCCCGGGCGCCAGCGAGAAACGACGGGCAGAGTTTCTTTCACCCTATGCCCCTGTTACCTAGCAGTAAAATAGGTACCTGGGTGTTAGTCAGCTGTCACGGGCTGCTTCCTGGGGGTGGAGGCCTGGTCAAGGACTGGGCCGCGGGGACACTAAAGTCCCGAAATCAGCTCAAGATAACCTCAAGATAACCCGTCCACAACTGGTTTTACTATAACGTTTAGACAAAATTTTAATAATGTTGATATTTAGCAAAAGATACATTATCTGATTGAAAGCTTTAAACTTTATAGATACTATAATGCTACATAATGGAAATTTAGTTTTTATTACATTTTTATCAGTATTCTTTGTACAGTGTTTTACTGTTGCCACTAGAGAGACAAGTTTTGTTATGTAAGAGTCTATGAAAAGTGGTAAAAGGTTTCATTTTATTTCAGAGCCTGTGAGTGGTGCTTCTCCATTCGTTCCTAAAGGGGATTTTCATGCTATGGACTGCACAGATATTATTATGGGTTCTGCAGTTGCCCACTATTATCGTATTGAAGATTATTATACCCGTGACCGCTCCACTCCAAAGGTCGATAGCTACTGGGGTGGCGACGATTCCCTTACTGCAGCGCTGGGTTGGGAAGTTGATGGAGTGACAACAATTTTGTTCAGGAGAAAGCTTGACGGTAAGAATTTTTTATCATTCCCAAGATGAAACCTTGCAGTACACCACTTTTAAAATATTTCCCGGCAGATTCGTTGGCATTCGAGATATGACTTTGTTTTCTTTGTTTTAACCATTGTGTTATCATTCAAGCATTTTGCTATTTATTCAATGTGCTTTGCAATTTTTTTCTAGTCGTTCATGTGGTACCTTATCAAAAAGCTTGTTGACTCCTAGAAAAGGAGTCAACATCCCCTTGTGAATGTGGTGAGGGCACCCCCATTGAAGTAGGGGAGGAGGGGGGTTGCCCTGCCCTGGCCTTTGTACCCTTAATGATTTGACCTTAGAGAGCAACTGACTTAGGTGCTTAGAAAGGTGCTTTTCATGGGTTGTACTTTTTTGTTCTTTGAAGAGTGTGTGGAAATTCTTATTACATATTCATTATGGTAATTAATAATCTTTTCTACAATGACAGTATTTACATCCTTTACCTACAGCGACCCATCCAACTGACCACCCTATTACAAATTCTCTCATGCACGTCATCTGGGCTCGAGGACAAGAGGCAGGAATGTATGTCCATTCGCCCAAATCTGGCCTTGAGTCAGGTTCTGCGAGTGTCCCAGATTTCTATCGTCCCGATGAATTTAAGTACCACGGCAAGAAAGGGCAGAGAGGCGTTGTCTCAATGAATTTCTTAGGTAAATATTTAAATATTTGTATTTAAGCCTATAAAAGAAATGTACAGGGTTCAATTGTTGGTTGGACTTACTTGTTCCATACAGGAAAGGAGCCTGATATAATAAGCATATATATATTAAGTTACCAGCTTAAATCATTTTATAATATATTTTATAATATTAGAAGTGTCTAATCCTATAAAGAGTGAGTATAAGAAGATTATTTGTAAAAAAATCTATAAAAAAGAACTATTATTTGTATTTTGCATATATAGTAGTGTGTGTGTCATGAAAACCATATTGATACAAACCCCATTCCTTATTTCTTTTATTCACCAGATGTATCTTTAATTATAAAAATGTAAAGATCTTAGCTGAAAACATTTTCTATTTTTAATTTAAATTAATTTGCAGAGAAATTTTCCGAGCCAGCGGAAGGCAAAAAAGACGAGATCAACTGGTGTGGAGATCACTGGAAATACCCAGGAACGTGTACCCCTGGTAAAAACTGCGAGTACTATGCCAAGTGGGAATACTTGGAGCAAACAGATGAAATCAAATTTACCATCCAGACTACTAACGGGGACCGCTGGACTGGAATTGGTTTCTCTGACAATACGAGGATGGTCAGTACTACTACAGTTGGGGTCTCATAGTACAGTTGGCTTTATTCTTGACTCACAATTGAGGAGTCTTCAAAAGAGGGAACAGAAATAGTTGAGCATGTTTCCTCTCATCTAAGTGCCTTTCTGTTCACCTAGCAGTTATAGGTACCTGAGAGTTAAGCAACTGATATGAGCTGCATGCTCGGGAAGGTCAATAGTTTGGCCTAGGGGGTACTTTGATGCAAGCCTAGAGTGTATATGTATATACTGTCATATATATATACTGTAATATATATATATATACTGTAATATATAATATACTGTAATATATATATACACAACCTTCATTTACTCCAGTCCTGACCCCCTTGCTCTAAATGCCACAGTAAATACTGAGCTAAATAAAGTCCATCTTTGGCTAACTGCCAACAAACTCACCCTTAACATTGACAAAACTTTCTATATTCTGTTTGGCAATAAATCCTCTAATCAAACAAATCTCAGAATAAACAATACCCAAATTTGTTACGAAATAGATGGCAAATTCCTTGGTGTTCTCATTGACTACAAGCTGAATTTCCAGGGACACATTCTAAATGTATCAAAAAAAGTTTCAAAAACTGCTGGCATTCTTTCTAAGATCAGATATTATGTACCCCGCCCTGCCCTGGTGACACTCTATTACTCCCTCATCTATCCATATCTCAACTATGGTATTTGTGCTTGGGGTTCTACTACCTAAAATCATTTACGTCCTCTAATTACTCAACACAAAGCTGCTATTAGGACAATATCCAACTCTGGCCCCAGCCATCACTCGGTACCCCTACTCAAATCTCTGAATATGTTAGATATTAAGTCACTGCACATTCTCTCATGTGTATTATACATATATAAAATGCTGAACTGTAATGCCAATCCTGACCTCAAAAGCTTCATTGAAGGTTGTAACAGAACCCATGAGCACCACACCAGAAACAAATAAAGTTTTGATATTCCAAGAGTACAACTTAATCAAACTAGAAATGCTCTACAAATCAAGGGACCCAGAATGTGACACAAGTACCCGAAGAGTGCCCTGCCACCTTGAACAATGATCAGTACCATTTCTTTGTTATTACTCGGTAATTCTTGCCTCCCGATTCAACATAAAGGAGGGATCAGTGGTGATGATACCTGATCAACCAGGCTGTGACTCATACGTCAGGCTGCGTACAGCTGCGTCCACAGCCTGGTGATCAGTCCAGCAACCAGGAGGCCTGGTACGATGACGCTGGGCCGCAGGACGCTAAGCCCCGGAAGCACCTCAAGGTATCAAGGTATGAGTTCGCCAATGACTTAATCAATGTAATTTGTGGGATATTTAGCAGATGTTATGTAACTTGCTTGAGGTTCAAGAAGACTTACTAATAACTATAATGACAAGCATACTTGATACTAACTACACCTGAAACTTGGATAGACATACACTACCATATTTGGACTTGTGTAGACTTATACTAACCATAATTGACACTAGAAAATGTTATATTAAACATACTGCACCTAACCCTCAGAGTTCATACTAACCATATTTGGAACACGAGCGAATGCAAACTCTTTGTGTGGAAATTGTAGGAGTCACTAGATGCTTCTTGTTCTCTTATTCTTAGAGTCATAAGTTCCACCCTTAGTGGGGAATACCATGTAGAGACACTTGTCATCAGTAAAGCTCAGATCCTGAAACAAAGGAAATGTTAGTTATATATTGCAAGTTAGTACTTTTAACAAAGTGGCTTATTTAAAAAATGTATGTTGATTTTCTAAAGAATTCTTTACAAGACTTTAACAACACTGTTGATAGCCACAAGTGCCATTTGATGCAATTATTACTTTAGTGCATCAAATGTATTTTATAGCTATGCAATTTATGTACTACAATTACAGTATTTTGGAAAATAAATATTTTTGCAACTGCAAATTCCCACTTAAATGTGGGATATTTGTGGTTCCCACTTAAAAGTGAATAAACAGAATTAAATGTAAAAGCGGCATTTATCAGGAAGCTACTGTCATAACTACCAGAAACATATACTGTACCAGTATTCTCAGTGTGGAAATTTGCAAAAACAGTAAACTTTACTTCCCTTTGCTCGCCTACAATAATTACTACATTATAGGGTACCAAAAACTTGATAATAAACATTAAACGACTTACGATTCTCAGTATCTTTCGGATATCCTGTTCCCACGAAGCTGATGGTGGAGATTCCATTTTCATTTGTAACCCAGTCTGATTCCAATGCCTTGGCCTGGATCAATGTTAGGAGAGGCATAGGACTGATACACCAAGCATCAAACATAAAGTAACTGCCTGAAGGCTGCACCCAACCTAGGTCGACTGCGTCTAGTCATGGCCTGTACGGGACAAGAGTTTGCATATATTATACTTCTTATATTATTACAGGGAGTTCCATATTCTACAGTATACAGTATATATACCGTATTTATACTGTAGAGTATCCCTGACATAAGAAAAGTAATGTCTCCAAATAACTTTGTTATTTACAAGAGGATACAGTACATTAAAATCCTAAAACAGCTGATTATACATAAATTTCTTACAAAGTGGTGAGCATTTATTCCTCAAAAACAGTTCACAAGAGTTTGTGGTCAGGTGATGTGTTAGATTCAGCTACTCAGAAGACAAAGAGTTCCCAAGTATGACAGGGCATGGGTGAGCCCGTAGTGGATGTTTACTGGCCCAGGAGCAGGGCTGTAACTGCAAAGAGAAGTTAAATATTTAGATCAACAATGATACTTGATGATTTATAGAGATGAGCTAGTACATACATGCCTAAGCCACTATTACGCTAAAGCATTTCGGGCAGGAAAACACATTAATGACTAAAACTTAATACTAATTGGAGTATAAAGAATAAATGTGTTGAGAACCAAAATAAAAATAAAAATAAAAATAAAAAAGGGGGGATACATGGCTGAAGAAAAGCAGCACAAAGTACAATTAGGTCGACAAAACAGCGTTGTTTAAAAAAACAGACATGGGTTGACAATAGAGGGGTAGGTTAGGTTACAGGGAATTTATTAGGTAGTGCTTCGTTTTTATCTTAAACTGGTGAGAGAGGTACAGTCTTTAACATGATTGGGAAGGGCATTC
>WNGS01063839.1:12070795-12131644 GCA_020271785.1 Procambarus virginalis
TGGTAATTATGACAGTAGCCTTCCTGATAAATGCCGCTTTTACATTTAATTCTGTTTATTTCACTTTTAAGTGGGAACCACAATTCCACATTTAAGTGGGAATTTGCAGTTGCAAAAATATTATTTTCCAAATACTGTAAATTGTAGTACATAAATGCATAGCTATAAAATACATTTGATGCACTAAAGTAATAATTGCATCAAATGGCACTTGTGGCTATCAACAGTGTTGTTAAAGTCTTGTAAAGAATTCTTTAGAAAATCAACATAATTTTTTAAATAAGCCATTTGTTAAAAGTACCTAACTTGCAATATATACTAACATTTCCCTTTGTTTCAGGATCTGAGCTTTACTGATGACAAGTGTCTCTACATGGTATTCCCCACTAAGGGTGGAACTTATGACTCTAAGAATAAGAGAACAAGAAAGCATCTAGTGACTCCTACAATTCCACACAAAGAGTTTGCATTCGCTCGTGTTCCAAATATGGTTAGTATGAACTCTGAGGGTTAGGTGCAGTATGTTTAATATAACATTTTCTAGTGTCAATTATGGTTAGTATAAGTCTACACAAGTACCAAATATGGTTAGTGTAATGTCTATCCAAGTTTCAGGTGTAGTTAGTATCAAGTATGCTTGTCATTATAGTTATTAGTAAGTCTTCTTGAACATTAAGCATAGTTACTATAACATCTGCTAAAATATCCCACAAATTACATTGATTAAGTCATTGGCGAACTCATACCTTGATACCTTGAGGTGCTTCCGGGGCTTAGCGTTCCTGCGGCCCGGTCATCGACCAGGCCTCCTGGTTGCTGGACTGATCAACCAGGCTGTTGGATGCAGCTGCTCGCAGCCTGACGTATGAGTCACAGCCTGGTTGATCAGGTATCATCACCACTGATCCCTCCTTTATGTTGAATCGGGAGGCAAGAATTACCGTAATAACAAAGAAATGGTACTGATCATTGTTCAAGGTGCAGGACACTCTTCGGGTACTTGTGGTCGGTCTCGAGTCCGTTGTTGATGTGACGATGTGCATTAAATTTTTTAACTAGCTCATCAAGATGGTAGCTTGCTTAGCTAAATGAATTGTGGGGTTCAGTCCCTGAGCCCATTATGTGCCTCTGTAATCCTTTCCACTACCACCCACAAGATGGGTATGGGGTGTATAATAAATGAAGTAAACTGACTCTTCGACTGAGTCTAGCATAAATATATACAAGGCTTCGTGATTAAGGCATTGATTAATTTTCATAATACAGTAAAAACGATAATAATACAGTAATAATGTTTACTTAGGCGAGAGTACATAAAAACAATACTTGAACAGTGGGAATACATAAGTAACATAAATACAGTATCTAAGGTCACTAATGAATTACATGTAATATTTAGAACATTTGGGAATATACCTTTCTATAGAATTCTTTACAACATAATGTTTGTAAATAAGCCATTTGTAAAATAGTAACTAACAGCATTGCAGAAATTATATCCGACTGAAGTAATACTGTACCATATTGAGGTCGTCATAATGTCTTGCAAGTACTGTACATTTGTAAATAACAAGAAGATTAACATCTAATATAGTTATTACAGAACCTGCCCGTGTATTTTGTGTAGCTAACCTGTAATTTGTCCACGTCAAACATGGTTAATGAACAAATCCACAAGGGCCATTATGGTTAATGTTCAGTCTGCATGTGACATATACAGTATTGCTAATAACTTTTTATCACTACAACATACAACAACACTTGCTACAACAGTAAGTGTGTAAAATGGAGCTCACTTCAAGCACTTATTCATTTGGCCCTAATAAATATGAGTAATCATCTTTGCCTACAACACACAGGCATAGGGGGCCTCGTAGCCTGGTGGATACCGCGCAGGATTCGTAATTCTGTGTTGCGGGTTCGATTCCCGCTCGAGGCAGAAACAAATGGGCAAAGTTTCTTTCACCCTGAATGCCCCTGTTACCTAGCAGTAAATAGGTACCTGGGAGTTAGTCAGCTGTCACGGGCTGCTTCCTGGGGTGTGTGTGTGTGTGTATGGTTTGGAAAAAAAAGTAGTTAGTAAACAGTTGATTGACAGTTGAGAGGCGGGTCGAACGAGCAAAGCTCAACCACCGCAAACACAACTAGGTGAATTCAAGTGTAGATATGATAGAGCCCTATAAGCTCAGGAATCTGTACACCTGTTGATTGACGGTTGAGAGGCGGGACCAAAGAGCCAGAGCTCAACCCCCGCAGACACAACTAGGTGAGTACAACTAGGTGAGTACATGCAATGTTAGACAGCCTTCTTAAAAGACAGTTAGATACTTGGCCCTTTGAAAACCAATATAACTGGTATATGTGGACTATTGGAAAGCATAATACATAATTGTGACTCTTGGTTACTGTAATTGTTTCATAAATATACTGTACTGTATATAAATGGGACATCTTGTGTGACACAGGTGGAGCTGATGGACGGCCATTTATATACACCACAACACCACGTCCACCTCTGCTGCACTATGCTGTGGAGATCATGTTGACCAATGTTGGAAGTAATTACCAGATCCCCCAGCAGGGATCAACAGCATGGCGACAGCTGACTGATAGCTTGCGGTCCTCCATGGACGGAGCACTTGAAACTGTTCCTGGATATCAAGCAAGTGATCTCACTGACTTGTAAGTTTATTTTTGCTTCGGTATAAGAGTTTTTCTATCATTAGCAAGGATATCATTTGTAATTTTATGATTTTTGTGTAACCATGTTCTTTGAGGTAGACTAAAAGCACGAGTCTTAACTTCTCGCATCATGTGGCACCCATTCCATATATTGTACCCATAACTAAAGATATTTTTTTTACACCTGTTTTTTTTTACCACACATCAGTGTACATGTTCTGGCCTTGGGTATTGTATTCATCACCCGCATACTACAAACTACTGTGCCTACACTAGAGTGCATGGGTGTTATATGTCAAACTTGGACTGGCTTCAGTGAAGCCTCCAAACTTCTGTGGATTCAGTGGAATCCCAGGTTGTATAACTTGTGCCATGTCATGGTACAGGGGGGTAAGATGTGTGGCTGGGAGTACCCTGATCACTGGTTCAATCATCTCATTGCTTCTGTTATTTTGTCTTTGATATACAGTATATCATGTTAGTGTAATTTTTGTTGAATAAGAATAATACTAATAATAATAATAATAATAAATAATAATAATAATAATAATAATAATAATACTGTAATAATAATAATTTAGTAATAATAATAATAATAATAATAATAATAATAATAATACTGTAATAATAATAATATAGTAATAATAATAATAATATAATAATAATATATCATGTTAGTGTAATTTTTGTTGAATAATAATAATAATAATAATAATATAATAATAATAATAATACGTAATAATAATAATATAGTAATAATAATAATAAAATAATAATAATAATATTTAAGCAAGAATAGATACATATATAGTGTATATAGAATACATGAAGAGTGCAGGAGTCATAGGTAAGACAAGTAAATGCCTTAAATCCACAATTAATTTTGAAACATTTTGGATATGTGATGCAGATAACAATGATGAATCAAATGGCAAAGGCTAATTTTACTTTTACTATACTAAATACAGTCATCACATCAATAATCCCACCCCTAATAAAAGATTTAAAAAAGACAAGTAAGTGAAAGAACTTCAAGATGGACAGAAGGAAATGATGATTTAGTTTGAGGATTTTCAACATGTTATCCATCAACTTTTCTGTTATAGTACTGTATCATGATTGACTGTGTGCTCAATGGCAAGATTAATGATTGCTTGTACCCCCATACACAGACAATTTGACGGCAAAGGTAAACTCTTGACCAAGATGCAAGTTGTGTTGGACAAAACTGTGCACGAGGCAAAAGTTGGAGAAGTTCCTCCTCCGAAAGGTACAGTAAGAATTGACCTCTCTTGCCCTTATGGCTGTTCTTCTTTCATATTGTTATCTATGTTTTATTAATTAGAAAATTTAAGTTGATAAATTATCACAAGGGTAGAGAATTTTTTATTTGTAATTTAACTAGACTGCTGAGCAGGTTGTGCATTGTTAGGGAAAGACCACATTTGATGGACATGTGGGATCACAAGGGAGAACTATTACATGGCTAAGCTTATATGAAATGCACCACTTACCAGGTATTCTGAGTAGGATTAATCATATCCCCAGTAATGGCCCAACACTTTCAATGACTTGGCAGGGACCACTTGAAAAGTCTCCTTTACTGCCAGTGATTACTAGCATGTTGGGTGCCTGATTGGCCATGATCTTTGGTCACAACACAGAGGATCTTACCTCAGGGGGCATCTGGATTGCACCAATGAGGAAGGTGTTTTTCATAGTCATTCAGTAATAATTGGATCATACTTATTATTATTGTATATATTATAAAATTCTGTATTTTTTACTTGTTTGTTTGTTGATTAATTTGTCCATCATTTTGTTTCTCTGATTAAGTTATTGTGTGTTGAGTAGTATATATTGCTTAAGTTTCTTATATTTTTTCAGATGACAAATAATTTACATTTTCTACGTTAACACAGATGAGGCAGGAGAAGTGGGGGACGAGTCAATGGTGAGGAGAGTTTTGAGGGAAGCTGTCGAACGTGGGTCTATTGGATCCCTGCAGGTTGATCCTCAGTTCCTTCGAGTCAGTCGCCTACACGGTACGCTGCCCATGCCAAATATTTCCTTTCAGGATCCTTCGGGTGACAGGGTTTTCCAGGAGCCTTCTTTCATCATTGCTCCTGGGTCCTTTGAGCTGGTCCACGGTTGCCAGTAAATAGACCATCTAGTTTTCTTACTCCAAGGAATCCAAGTCACAGGTATGCTCCCGGGCAACAAACAGAATCAGAGTCAGAGCCACACCCTGAGCCAGAGTCAGAGCCACTTCCTGAGTCAGAATCCGAGCCACATTTTGAGTCAGAATCGCATCTCATTCCAAGCCAGAATCAGAATCACATTCTGAGCCAGAGCCACATCCTGAGAGAAGCCACATCCTGAGCCAGATATGAGCCACATCCTGAGCCAGAGTCAGAGTCACATCCTGAGCCAGAATCAGGATCAAATTCCAAGCCAAAATCAGAATCAAATTCTGAGGCAGAATCAGAACTATATCCTGAGCTACAATCAGAGTTACATCCTGAGTCTGAATCTGATTTATATCCTGATTCAGAACATGTTCCTGAGTTAGAATCGGTATCAGGGACCGAGTCTCATTATCAATCTGGAAATCGGTATGATCAGCCTGCATCAGAGAATATCTCTTCATTGGAGTTGGCACAGGATGAGTACCCATCTGACCAACCACCTCCAGAACATCAGCCTTCTCACCAATCGGTCCTGGGCCTAAAGCCGTATTATCATTCTTCAGCAGCAGGGGTTCTGCCACCACATAAACCAACACAAAATGAACAACCCCTCTTTTTCCCAGGTCATCAGCCTTCTTATCTAGCAGTTCCATCAAGTCTGCCACAGAATGTTAAAGACAACCAAGGAACAAGTGGGATAAGAGATGTTAGTAATAGATTTCCGTATGTTAATGGAGTTCCTGGGCGAATAACGTGGAGCAGACTCACATTTTCCCCACTGGCTGCCAGACAGCTTCCTCAGTCGGAAAACTCCGAGATGTCATCTGGGTCGTACACCCCATATGACCCTCCTGGGGCACAATATCATCTAGTTATCTAGCCTTTGTGCAGAAGGGGAATGTTTTGCCCAATTCAAGACATGAAACTAAGCAATTCTGACTAAAAGATAATATCAGACAGATAAATGATGCTGATGAGTGATTCACAAAATTTCAATGGGCCGTTTGAGAAAAACTGATTTGATCTTGGAACAGGGTTAATTTAGTATTATGTAATAAAGGAATGGAGAGTTATCATCTGATCATCCAAGGGGTGTTACTTTTGTGAGCAATACAACATGTTCCAGGGTAGCAAAGATAGAATTTTGTTTTGTTTGTCAATTTATTCATGCTTATTTGCTTGTGCTCTGTTAAGTAAAGGATAATGAAACCTAAATGGGAAACATAAACATGTTAAACATATCAAAACACACTTAAGTAAACAACATAAAAATATAGACAATGAGTTACAATAACGTGGCTGAAGATACAATGTTCAAAGCACACATCACAAAAATTTCCATGATATTTTCTTGTTTATTAGAAGGAAGATGGCATTAGAAGGTAGCAAAATTCAAATATAGGATTGTTTTTTATTAGGATATTGTCAGACTATTCAGATACTCATTGTGAATGTTGACGAGATGAACAAGTAACAAGGGGAAAACGTGCAAAGAGGATAACAAATATTATTAGATCACTTTATCCTATGAGCCTATTTGAAGAGTAGGTTACACTAGGTTATAAGACGGTCAGTGTAAGTCGGTCACAAAGTAGAAGGGAAGTTTGATTGAGGAGTAGTGTTGTTTGAGGTGTTATTAATAGTCCAGTAAGAGGAACTGTAGTATGGTTGCAAGACTGGCTACTTTAAGAGAACATTTATTGGCCAGTCAGTAGGGCTATGGCTTAGATTGTGCTTGATAAAAGAAATTCATACAGCCATTTATATATCAGAAATTTTCCCATTTATGTTCCATTATCAATTTGTAGTTGTTAATGGGACTGTTTTTGCTTTATTATTGGTGATGGCAAGTACTGTATTTGATTTAAATATGATTTTGGGCATTAATTACCAAATCATTGTTGTGCATGTAACCCATATTAATATTACTTTAGTATATTATAAGGTAATTTGTGCACCTGGTACAGTTGACATTGTTGTCATTGGTAGTGAGGAATTGTTCACTGTGAGGAAATGTGACCCCTCAAGACTGGTTTATCTTTAGCTGTGAAATTATTATCTAGTTTAGGACAAAATATTTGTTGTATTTACATCCACTTGCTGCTGTATTGATGTACACTTGCTGTTGTATTCACATCTGCTAGCTGTTGTATTCATGTCTGCTTGCTGTTGTATTCACGTCTGCCTGCTGTTGTATTCACGTCTGCTTGCTGTTGTATTCATGTCTGCTTGCTGTTGTATTCACGTCTGCTTGCTGTTGTATTCACATCTGCTTTGTTGTATTCACATCTGCTTTCTGTTGTATTTATGTTTGCTTGCTGTTGTATTCATGTCTGCTTGCTGTTGTATTCACGTCTGCTTGCTGTTGTATTCACATCTGTTTTGTTGTATTCACATCTGCTTTCTGTTGTATTTACGTTTGCTTGCTGTTGTATTCACGTCTGCTTGCTGTTGTAGTCACATCTGCTTGCTGCTGCATTCATGCCCACTTTGTGCTGTATTCACATGCACGTGCTGCTAACTACTTAGGAAAGAGCACCTTCTTGTTCCTTCACTGCAAATGAAGCTTAACACCTTAATGGATTGTACTTTTAAGTAGAAGCATAATTTGCACCCAGATTTAATTCCCTTTCAAACCTCTCTTTCTTAATCACATTTAATATTTCAAAAAGGTAGGTAATTTCATGTTTATTGATGGGGCTACCATTTCAAGATTTTTTCCATAACTAGGCAGTGAGGCTTCTATTTCATACTTGATACAATGTCTTAACTTGATTAGGGTCCAGGATGTACTGAAACCAGATGTTTTGGAAATTAGAAATACATTGAAATAATTTAATAGATACAGTAATACACAATAATTTAGGCTGAGATAAAGTGAGTCAGTAGGGAAGGATCTTGTTAAACCTACAATTACAGTATTCATTTTTAAATTATTTGCATGTACAGTACAACGAGAGTACTAAGTGGCTGGTTGTCTGCCTGCTTATTTGTTTTGTCAGGCTGACAGTCAGGGTTTTTCTTTATATATATATATATATATATATATATATATATATATATATATATATATATATATATATATATATATATATATATATATATATATTCAAGAGTTCTTACATTCTTGTACAGCCACTTGGATGCTTAACGTTTCGAGCAGGTCCTTAATCCTATTTTCCCCGGAATATAACCTCATCAACCGATGAGGTTGCTTGGCTAGCTCATTGCCTGGCTCATATGCAATTACTCTCTGACTATGTTTGATCAATAATGGTATAAATGTTGACCCTTTGAAGAAAAGGTCTGCATTACATCGTCACATACAATGAGTGTACTGTACTACAGTCTATACGATATTGTTATTATTTTATTTCTAATTAAATTAATCGAAGTGTAGGATTTGGCGATAATGATTATTTTGGCCTGCATGGTTATTGCAAACTTCATTCATAAACACAGTGTACTTATTATTCATGATAATTGCCGTTATATGAATGAAGGTTTTTGTTCCTTTATTTTGTTGAATCTCTTAATTAAAATTTTTGTCCAGTAAGCCATATCCTTAATTTGTCTTCAGAATTTGTAGCACCGTACTCATTCTAACCAATATTTGTGATCTTGAATATTTATTGTTTTTTTGAGCTAGTAAGATGCATTAAACTGTTTTCTTATAAGGCTTATATATATATACTTGGAAAAGGTGCTTTGGGGCTCCTCTTACTTTCTGTGTAAGGATGGATTCTTAGCTCTTCTGAAGTCTTTGCACAAACAAATGTCTCTTATCTTGTTTAAGCATAATAAAATATGTTATTATTTTATATTGATATAAATAATAATTAAAATTACCCATTTAATGAATTTTAGTATGGTACATCTGTGTTCGGAATTTTTCAAATTACATGGACCATTTTCTAAGCCTGCCTCGGTTGCTTCACTCAGCAGATGGAGGATCCACCCATGACATAGTTCACATGCAGTGAGCAGTATCATAGGTGGATCCCTCTCCTTTTCAAATGGTCTTTGTATGCAGTTTAAGGGCGAAGATAGTAGAGAGCAGTGGTGAATCACACCAACAAGAGATTCTACTCACTATGGTACTACAGAGCTAGGTAGCTGGCAAACCTCATTCTTTGCCTTGCATCTACTTGCTTCACTTTGTAGCTTTGCAAAGGCTGGCTCAGTTAATTTGAGTAATTTTTCCTCGAGACTTCATCTCCACATAGAGAGCTCCATTGCTTTCTTGTTTGCTTCCCTGTGTACAGTAGTGCCTAGTCGTTTGGCCAGATATCGCATGCCTGCTTGATTGTCCGGGTCTCAAATAAAGTTTGGTGGCTCGTTCAGCCCAGACGGCCACCGGGCTGTGTGGCTGCTAGTGTCTTACTAGTGTGCATAGCACTAATTGCCTTTCTTTCTCTTGCCAATAATTGTTTGATGGAGGTGTTGAGTTTCAATTTTAATTTATTTTCCATCACAATGCGTATTTTCTTGTGAGGGGATTGAGCTCTGCTCTCCACTGTCCTCCTGCCCCTAAACTATGTGACAAGACCATTGGAAACATTCCTTGTTGTGGTGGAGCTCAAATTCAATGAGGCCTTGGCTAGGGCAGCAACCGAGGGGGTGCTCAAAAGGGAATATTTCACTTCTCTCAACACTTCTCCAGTGTACTGTATGAAAATTTTTAGGTTATCTGTTGAAGAGTACATTTGTTTGTGTGTGTGCATGTGTGTATTTAGTGTTATAAATCCGTACACCGTACCACCAGCATCCCAGCAGTATTTTCCAGCATGCTGTGCAAAAAGGTAGTTGCCTATAATCTAATTGGGATCACCGCACTTATCTCCACTTGTCTGCCGTGCACTGATTGGAAACTTCTCTATGCTGTAGCAAATTTAATATCTAATTTATGAAAAAATAAATGTTTCATCTTAAAGCAAGTAGTAGAGATATTAAAGAATTTTAGTGGCAGTGCATATATTATTTTTGTTGTCTGGGTTCTAATAACCACTGAACTATTAGATTCTTATATTTGTGTCCGCGTGTTTAATTACAATTTGTGCTGTTATGTGTAAGTCTCGTTTACTGTGGTTAGTAATATTGCTAAATACTTTTTGCTTGTCAACTCTAAGTAGTAACCAGCATGATCACAACTCTAGGTTGTTAGTAAAGATAAAGCTGAAATGCATAATATGCTTTAATTTGATGTACTTAATTCTCAGGTTGTGTTCTTGAAGATCCTATTTAAATGAACATGTTCTGCTCCACTTCAGACTCAATAAAATGCAGGTGCACACTGTAGTTGACTTTATTTGTAAACAAAAATCCCAGCAGTAATGTCTTGTGCACCTGTCCTTTGCTTCTTTTAACAGCCCAACAATTTTAAACTACAGTACTTTTTAAATCTAAATTTCATTTCCTTTAACTTGTTTCCGTGGCTATTAGTTTTCAGGAGACATTGACATGTTTAGGACTCTGACGGAAAGTACGCTGTAGGAGAAAGGGGTACCGTTTTCAGATGGCTTCTCATGTTATTCATTAAAGTGCATTGCTAGCATAACTTAGGCCTGAGCTGACTGATGTAGTGATAACACCCAGGTTGATTTCTTTTTTAATTTAAAAGCCAGTTTAGGATAAAAGTCTTGTTATTTTAGCCTAAGTGCTAGTATGAGAACTCCACTTCTCTGTTGTGAGGTGAAGTGTGTTCCACTTCTCTATTGTAAAGGAGCTTGTGTTCCACATCTCTGTTGTGAGGGAAATTATGTTCCGTGTATCTTGTTGTGAGGAAAATTGTGTTCTGCATCTCTGTTGTGAGGAAAATTGTGTTCTGCATCTCTGTTGTGAGGAAAATTGTGTTCTGCATCTCTGTTGTGAGGAAAATTGTGTTCTGCATCTCTGTTGTGAGGAAAATTGTATTCCACATCTCTGTTGTGAGAAAAATTGTGTTCCACATCTTTGTTGTGAGGGAAACTGTGTGTTTTGATGACCCAGAGTGAGTGAGGCTTGTGAATCCCCTTCTAGTCAATGGATAGGGCACACTAATTGTTTAAAAGCTTGTAGACTCATTGGAAGTCTCTGTAGTCTTGCTGTGTCACAAAGCAAGTTTGACAGTTAAGTCTGTGTCCCTTTTGTTTGATTCTTTGTGTTGGGGCACAAAGAGGAGACAGTTTCAAATGTACAATGTACTCTGGTCGAGTATCGCTTATCCAGGTTAATACAGCATCAGTCACCGTCTGCTATAGCTGAACATCTATTTGAACTAAACATTTTACATTTTTACTGTTTTGGGGCTAATTTTATGTTATATAAAAATTGTAGACGACTTATTTGGACACATTGTATTTTGATTGGGAAATTACACGGGAAAGAATGTGTATAAAATATATGACTACGTTAATAGATGCATACCTGTATTAGCTGGAATAATGTGTGGATCCTTAATCCATAATAATGAGTAATGAGACATTGTAACTATATTGGATTTCTTCCATTTCACCCAGATTTCTGTTCCACTAGAGTACATTCAAGTTGGACTCCACAGTGCAGTACTGATTGTGATCTGCACATGGATATCCCTGTGTAGTGTGCATTACTGCTGTGCATTAATCAGCCAATGTACAATTTTATGCCAATCGTTTACGACTTTAAATGATTGGCAGGTTTTAGGAACTAGTGATTTTAGGATTGGCAGGGGGAACTAGTGAGTAAGGCTTACCATGAGCTATGGAAAGGGAAACCTCTCGGTCTGTTAACAGGAGTCAGCAGTCGTCTCTTCCTCTATCCCCACTTGTGTTTAAAAAAAAAAAATTATCTTTGTATGAAGAAATCAAGTCCATAGTCAGGATCAGTGTATTAAATTTTGCACCATGGTACTGGATGGTTGCCTCTGGCTGTGTTAACTGTGTTCAGCGATTATTTTGTGAATCATGATGCCTAACTTCACTCTCGACTGTCAGTTTGCTTCTCTGAAGTGCTGCACAAATTAAATATTAATTAACAGTTTTTGCTGTTTGTTAGCATACCAAAATTTGTATAGCAATTTTCTTTAGTGCCTTTCTTTAGTTCTTTCTTTTCTTTATATATTTTAATATATATATACAGTGGAACCTCGGGTAACGAATGTCTCTCTTTATGAATTTTTCGGGTTACGAGCTCAATTTCTTATCCTTACAAATTGAAGAAATAAATATATGGAGCACCCCTACCCCTTGATACCTTTCCTTGCTGCTCACATGTTTGTCTATATTTCTACATAGCATTTCTTGCCCTTTCATTTAGCATAGCATTTCTTGCTGCCCAAAACGCTATGCGTGCTAGTGGCTTTACAAGAATGTCCAATCAACTTCATTTCTATGTTCTCCCTTAACCCCCAATGTACCTTCTTGTATAAAAATAAATAAATAAATAAGTAAATTTATTTACACATGTTTGTAACATGTTGAATTATTCTCACGTGTGTTTGTGAGGAGTGAGCATCAGCTCCATGGACCCATCTTTTATGTGTCGTTTGTTTGGTTATTCTTACATATATGTGCTTTTGGGTATGGTTGATTAGTTCTTGATTCCCACTTCATTGTCTGGGTATCTTGTTTTAACATATTCTTAATTTGCTATGACTTGTGGAGCTTTAGATTGAATTGGCTTCCACTACTTCCTGCAGTTCGTCCCACATATTCATGTCTCTTATATTGTAGGAGTATTTCCTTACATCTCCTGGCCTCATTTGTGTTTCCAGTGTCCACCTGTGTCCTAGAGCTCTACTTCTTTCCATCTTGAACAGTCTATCTTTATTCACGTTGTCTCTCAGTATCTTTTATTCATCATGACCGTGTCTCCTCTGAACCCTTTGCTTTTCAGTGTTTATAGATTAATTTTTGAGTTTGTAGGCATAACTCAAGTCTTGTATTTCTGGTATTAGCCGTGTGGCATATCTGAATTTGTTATGGTTTCCTACGAGTGGGTTCCATGCCAGTGCCATGTACTCCAGGGCTGGTCTAACACAGGTCGTGTATAGTGCTCTTAGGAATTCTTTGTTTAGGTTTCAAAAGGCTGTTCTCATATCTGCTGACATTCTATACATTGTTGAAATTATTTGGCTTATGTGCACTTCTGGCCTAAAACTTCTTGTAATGTTCACTTATAGATTTTTTTTTTTACCTTACTGGAAAAAAGTTGCCTCCCTTTCAATCTGCAATTTTCTTCTGGTCATCCTAATCCCACATTCCATTTTTATGACTTGGCATTTACTGCAGCTGAACTCTAGTAGTCATTAGTGCCTTACTGCCTACATCGAGCCTACTGTAGTATTATGCAATTCTCATTTGTTATTATCTTTGCCAGCTTAGCATTTATTTATTTATTTATATATACTAGAAGGTACATTGGGTTTATGAGAGTAAATTGCATTGATATTTTTACATTTTTGTAAAGCCACTAACATGCATAGCATTTTGGGCAGGTCCTTAATCTAACATAATTTTTAAGTGGGCAGTTTGTATCAAAATTGAAAAATGTTAACAGGTACATTGTAAGAAAATTTGAAGAAAATTAGTAGGTACATTATGGTAAAATTTTAGGATTATCAACAGGTACATTGTAGCATAATTTTGTATGCATCTAGCTGTATTTATGTAGGAGCATTTGTGGTATTATCTGTAAATAGCGACATGGATAAATTGACTCTTTGAGGTAGGTTATTTACCGGTATGTAGAGGAAGATGAGGAGATGCAGTACTGATCACTGTGGGTGGGTGGGTGGGTGGGTGTGGGCTTGCATGCATATATATGTGCAGTCTTGCTTGCATTCATGCATGCTTGTATGTACTCACCTAGTTGTACTCACCTATTTGTGCTTGCGGGGGTCGAGCTTTGGCTCTTTGTTCCCGCCTCTCAACTGTCAATCAACTGGATGCAGATTCCTGAGCCTACTGGACTTTATCAAATCTACATTTGAAACTGTGTATGGAGTCTGCCTCCACCACATTACTGCTTAATGCATTCCATTTAACTACTCTGACACTGATAAAATTCTTTCTAATGTTTCTGTGGCTCATTTGGGTACTAAGTTTCCACCTGTGTTCGTGTTCCACCCCTGCTAAAGAGTTTGTCTTTGTCCACCCTGTCAATTCCCATGAGAATTTTGTAGGTGGTTATCATGTCTCCACTTACTCTTCTGTTTTCCAGGGACGTAAGGGTTCAGCTCCCTTAGCCTTTTCTCATAGCTTATACCTCTCAGTTCCAGGACTAGTCTGGTGGTGTACCTCTAAATCTTCTCTAACTTTGTCTTATGTTTAATTAGGTATGAACTCCAGGCAGGAGCTGCGTATTCCAGGATTGGTGTGACATAAGTGGTATACAAGGCCCTGAAGGATTCTTTACACAAGTTTCTAAAGGCAGTTCTTATGTTGGCTATTCTAGCATATGCCACTGTTGTATTCTTTTGATGTGGGCCTCTGGGGACAGGTTCAGTGTGATATCAACCCCCAGATCTTTCTCTCTATATGACTCTTGCATGATTTCACCTCCCAGATGGTACCTGTGTTCATCCTTCTACTCCCTTTGCCTAATTTCATTACTTTACACTTTCTTGAGTTGAACTTTAGTAGCCATTTTCTAGACCATTCCTCCAGTTTGTCCAGGTCGTCCTGTAGTCTCTGTCTATCTTCATCTGTCTTGATTCTTCTCATAATTTTTGTATCATCAGCAAACATTGAGAAGAATGAGTCTATGTCCTATGGAAGATCATTTACATATATTAGAAACAGGACGAGTCCATGTACAGAACCCTGTGGGACTGCTGGTGACATCTCGCCACTCTGATGTCTCCCCTTTCACAGTTACTCGCTGTTTCCTGTTGCTTAGATACTTCCCTATCCACTGGAGCACCTTACCTTTTACTCCTGCCTGTTGCTCCAATTTTTGTAACAGCCTTTTATGAGGTACTGTGTTAAAGGCTATCTGACAGTCCAAGAAAACGCAGTCTGCCCACCCTTCTCTTTCTTGCCTAATTTTTGTTGCTTGGTCACAGAATTGTATTAAACCTGTGAGGCACTATTTGCCATCTCTGAACCCATGCTGGTGGTGTGTTACAAAGCTATTTCCCTCCAAATGCTCTACGAGCCTTTTCCTCAGGATCTTCTCCATCACCTTGCATGGTATACCATCATGGTATGTGCCTGTGTTAGTGTGTGTACAGTGTTAGTATGTTAGTTTAACTTTCATTTGTCTATGGAAGGGAATGTGGACAGGATTATATAGCACTGTCTTAGTGACAAAAATAAGGCTTTCAAGTAAATATAATTAGTACCATCATGAACAGAATCATGAGGTTGACCCATATGGTAAGCATCCACTGTGCTAAGATCATGTTTAGTCATGCATGACCATATTTTGGCACTTCCACCAGAGGGAACTTTTCAGACAACTGTCCACAGTCGTTAAAAGTAGTAGGAAGTTGCTGGAGAAAAACTCAATCCAGCCAGAATGACCGACATAAGTTACAATCCTAATAACCTCAAATCCTCTACAAACCTTCAATTGGAATCTCAAATGACTGCTAAAAAAAGAAATCTCTGATTCCTTTGCCTGCCTTGATGCCTATATTGACCGCAAGAAGACTGCAGCTACATGCTCACTCCAGGCTTTCCAACCACTGCATATACTTCCCCATCCGCTTGGGCTGAACGATAGAGTGACGGTCTCGCTTCATGCAGGTCGGCGTTCAATCCCCAACCGTTCAAGTGGTTGGGCACCATTCCTGCATCCCGTCCCATCCCAAATCCTTATCCTGATCCCTTCCAAGTGCTATATAGTTGTAATGGCTTGTTGCTTTCTCCTGATAATTCCCACTTCCCTACCACAAATACTGAATGTGAACACATGAGTGATGGAATGAACCAGGAGCATTCAAATTACATCTATTGCTCAGAAAAGTACTTTACATAACTGGTTTCCCATTGTTGTAGACAAGAAGCATGTTAGGAATATTTGTTTCTCTAGTCATGGGTGAGACTACCTGCCCCCACACCCAACCAGTTACTGGCCAGACCCAATGGGGCTTAACTGACAGACAGTGGCATGCACATAATCCAGTGCACTACTGTCAGTAGTTTCAAAGCATTATATGACAAAGTGTTACGGCCACTTAGGTAACTGGGTTCTTGATGTTGTAACCTCTTTTGGTGTTTCTGACCCTAAGTCAGTAGTATGCTTTCAAGAACTGGCTGTATAGTGCAATAAAGAATAAGAGGGGGATGAACAATACACATTCCCTTCACCAATATATTTACACTTTCACACATTAAAATGTAATAAATAGATTATTATTACACTTATTTACAGACGTGTCACTTTCACACAGGAAGCCAAAAGCGCACCCATGCATGTTCACCAACCCCAGTGTTTCCACCGCTCAGTACCTTATCCACTCACACTGAAAAACACTGGCGAGTTCACCTTTACATGGCCCCCACTAACACAGTATCACGAGGTGCCTACACGCAACTATTGCTCTCCAGCTACTCGCTGGCAGAGGACTTAACCACACGCTGATCGGGGTCACAAACAACCATATACAGGGGTAACTAACCCCTGGCAGAAGCCTCTAGCAACCGGCTAGCAGCACTTCAATACACGCACCTCACTGTCGTCCGTTACTCTCCCAAGTCAATCCCGGGGTACGCAGATCTCTACTAACACTGCCTAAATCAGCTGCTACCACACTGCTCAGATCGGCGGCGGCTTACTTAGTCTTCTTCCAGGACCAAGCTGAGAGTACATGGACTGCCCAAGGTAAACTGCCTACTTCAATACCACTGCCTCCACACGTCACTTCTGTGGACATAAAACATCATCAATTAGACGGACGGTACACTGGGGAATTCATGAGGTAACACTAATTCACCTGGGAGTTGACATTAGCTCTGTAGCACAACTAGGTAGCGCTGGTCTTGATACGCCTACCACCAGAGGTCATCCACAACGACCTCTCTGTCTGACACAGGCAGGAAACAGGAGCCATTCATTATAGCGTTCAATACCAGGAGGGTTTGGAGTACAGACCCATAGATGGCATTGGACTTGCCACTCTACACTCCGACGAAGGTGACAATACCGTAACACAAAGAGTACTGGGAAGACGAGACTCCATGAGCGAAGCTCTCATCTTGTAACTACACTTAGGTAATTACTACCATTCAGCTGCTTCCTATGGTAAGCATCTTAACTGATTTAAAAGATCAAGAAGAGGAAGGATTCACATTTGATGCAGAGTGGTGCCCTAAAGAGGCTGAAAGTTGTAGATAATGTTCACCCATAGGACACAATCTGGGATGGATTGAGTTTTCCTTCTTGTGACTCCCCAGCACCTTTAACCATTAAACAGCTCAGCTAATTAAAAGAACTAAATTGTAGTGCAGATGTCAAAAAAGTTCACAGATCTAATTTTAAAAATGCATATGGTGATTTAAGCACAGTAGGTAATTGCAGATAGCAATTGGAAGGTTACAGGTGATGTTCAAAAAGTTCCCTAGGCTTCCAGTGCCAAAATATGTATACATGATTCTGGTCGTATGACACAGCAGATATGATTTGCTATGATTTCCTGTGCAGACTCTAACCCTCTGGCTGGACCACTAAGTGTTATTCATTTCAGTCTTGCTTAGGTAATGAATGAGTGTTTATGACTCCTATATTTACCTTAGTGAGCAACAGAATGGTGATTGCTCTGCAATTATCTTTACGGACTGTAGAAGTCACAAAAGTGAGACACAAGTTAGCTCTTGGGTTGCAACATGGTACCTGGAGGAGAGGCTGCAGCACACTTTTTTAACTTGTTTCTGAGAAAAATCTTTTGTTTTGTTGATTTTACTGGAAAATACAGTTTAGGTATTGCTGATGGTGAGCTTGAAATGAAGATAGTTTAGATGTTTGTGTCTGACCACACAAAAATTAATGTTAAAGTTAGCTTTTATATACTGTATACAAAAATGTTTTGATCTGTTCTTGCCAAGATTCCTTTCTCCTACACTGTAACTATTGGCGAGACAAGTTGTGCACCTCACTAACATACAAAGGGCATGACCAGCCATGCACCATACTAACACTGGGAGAGTATGCTTACTAACATCCATGCCAACCATTTCTTATGAGCTCAAATAGTGTTAGTCACTTAGAAATAACTGCATATTAAAGTGTTAAAGATCAGTTGAGAAGTGTAGACATGCATTACAATGTTAAGAAATGTTCAATGAGTTACAGTGAATATAGTATTCTCACTATGACTGAGATCCATTGAATGCCATTATGAAGACATCTGTTAGCATACTAAGGAAATGGAATGCTCATAATATGAAATATCCTCGTAATAAATTTTTTGATTTATTCTTATTATGATACAAAAGATGAGGAAGAGTAGAAATCTTAATCCTATTCACCACAAATGCAGTGATGTGATAAGTCCACATCACTGCATGCATGCTGAATTCAAGAAAATACAAATTTATCAAGATTACTTATTTTTAGAATGAAAGTATACAGGTACAGTATATGAGAAGGATTACTTAAAGAGGAGTTAAATGTATACATAAACCCATGGAACTGTCTACCCGCTGAAGCTGTGAATTCCAAAACACTGTTAAATTTTAAAATCCTACTGGAAAAGATTATCAGTGCAAATTGGGGGACCTTTGACAAGCCACCGACTTCCTGTCCTCGTCGAGGCCGCTAGTGTTGGTGGCCCTCGGGTAAATTCAGGTAAGTAATGAAATAAAGAAATGTACCTTAATAAGTTGGCACTGTCAGATCACAGCTGAATGATCCTCTGTTAAATTTTTACTACAGTACAGAAGTGTTTAGGCAACGTTTCTTTTCATCTGATGCCTCTGTTTATTTTAGTATCTAGCATCAGTAAATAAATATCTGGAAGTTAGGCAAGTGTTGTTGTCAGCCCCCTAGGCCCTAGAGGGATCTCAATAAGCCTAACAGACTTCCTGTCCCTTATTATGGGAAAGTATACATTATATAAAGTAATGACTAATTGTTTTCCCTCTTGCCATTTATTTGTAAAACTGTACCACATACTTTGAGTCCTTACAGATAACCTGCTGTGCTTCAATTATTGAGTGGAAACTTTGTAACATTACCATTTTCTAACTGCACAGTGAAAGGCACCACACCTGTGGTACAGGGTGTGGTGTTACCCTCGGCTTGTAACACTGTCTTGTTTGTGTGTATCCTGAAGGGCCACCATCTCTAGTGGCCATAGAACCTTATCATAGCTTATCATAGAACCCTCCATTATTACTGAGGAATTTGTCCAGTTTATTAAACTGGGGCATTTACTCTTGGTATTTACTGCTTCAGCAAGAAAGACAGTGTCATGGGTATATTACAGTAGCATCATAATCTAGTGTCTCTAGCAGCAAATATGTTGGAAAATACAACATTGTGCAACAGTCAAAGCTGTAAGTGTGTTCACAATAACATCTTTTCTGGAGGAGTCACCGGGGCTCCTCCAGAAAGAGGTGTTTCATTACATTTAATGCTGATTTTTTTTTTAAAGGAAGTACAGTAACATGAATATTATATATGTGAAAAAGCAATCTGTGACAACAAATTCTTCCTTCAGATTCAAATTGTATTTTGGGAGTTTATTACCACAGTGATAATTATCATTTATGCAGTAGGTCTAAGCAGTTGTAATGAGTATCTGAAAACAAATGTCTTCATAAAAACTGTGTGATGGAGCAGATTATAATACTAACTTAAATTTATATATTTGTGCATGTAAGTCAGTTATAAACAAAAGACTTTGGTATAAATTGAAAGGCATAAACAAGGTTCATGAAGAGGAAAAATAGGTTATACAGTATTAGAATTGCTGCACAGACAAGTACAGTACTGTTGTTGTGATGCTGGGAGTATTGGACAGTGGATATTATACACATTGACACATGGTGGTGACAGGGTTGATACTATTAGACAGTGGGGAAATATGTATTGACACATGATGGTCTTAGTAGTATCAGACAGTGGGGATCATACATGTTGACATGATAGTACTGGGAGTAGCGGACTGTTTGGACACAGAAAGGATAAAACAATAGTGCTGGTTGTGCTGGGGTTAGTGGACTGTTTGGACACAAAAGGGACAAAACAATGGTGCTGGAGGTTCTGGTGGTGCGGTGATGGTTCAATAGGAAGGGCATTCACTGTAGTGAGTGGAGAAATTGTACTTGGGTGTTGTACAGGTAAGACAATATAAGTTTTCATAATCGTTGCATGTATTGAACATTTTTATATATATATATATATACTTTACTGGTATATATAAAGTACTGAATATATATACAGTACAGTGCTGGTACTGTATGTATAATAGATTCACCTTGAAAATATATACTGTATTAATATGTCATTTATTAAATTCTGTAGATGGATTTTATAATAAAACATCTAATTTACTGCCAATTAGATCCATTCCATTATTTACATACATATCAGGAAAATATTGTTGCCCTGGTTATTTCAAATAAACTGGTATTTATTTAATTTTCCCTTCTAGCATCATCCGGGGCAGTCCAAGAAAAGTCTTTGACAGGACTGAGTGAGGATGGATCAGATCCAGCTATCAGGTCAGCTTCGTATACTTCATTAAATGTGCTTTAAGATGAGGACAACTTTGGATCAGTCTAGCTACTGTACTCAGTGAAATGTAGATATAGTGGACATAAATATATCTGCCATTTTAGTCCAATAAGAACTGTTATCTAACATGAAATGATGCACCTTTAATGATGATGTGTTTGCATGGGGGTTCTCATATTATTTAAATTCTCTTCAAATTACTGGCATTGAGATGAGTAATAGACTTAAACTATGTATGTATCAACTCAAGAAACCTATAGAAACTACAGAATTTTTCCAATAACTATTTTTTATTCATTCTATAACCACACTGCTACCAGGTGCAGTCATGTACACTGAAACTCCATGCTCTGTATTTTGTACCTTCATACTTCTGCTCCTTTTATTTAAATTTCCCTATTGTTCCTTAGGATTTTTTCTATCAGGATTTTATTCTGAAGTAATTACTGCATTAATGGCTTCAGCAGGTAGGAAGTTTTTATAACCCTATGGTTGAAAAGGTACCCACTGTTTTGTTCTTGCCTTCCTTGTACAGTATATACTTGTATGCACTTTATTCCATTACCTAACTTGATAAAGAAGTTCCAGTAGATGTAGTATACTGTACTAAAGTTTTTGATAAAGTTCCACGTGAAAGACTGGCAAGGAAATTGCAACCACATGGAATAAATGGGAAAATACTAGAATGGATAAAATAATACTTACATTAAAGGAAGCAAAGGGTCGTCCTTAATGGAAATGAATCTGACTGGAAAAATGTTGTTCTGTCTTGGGCCCAACACTTTTTGTCACATACATCAGTGATATAAATAAAATATTACAAAGCATATCATCAGATTTGCAGATGACACTTTAGATCTATGGTAAAGTAGGAAGCACAAACAATATTGAGGCCTTACAGAGAGATCCACATGAACTCCACAAATGGTTAGACAACTAGCAAGTGGTTTTCAGTATTTAAAAATGCAAGACCTTGCATGTAGGGTATAACAGTGCACATCACAACTATCATATTAAAACACTACCATACAGTAGATTGATGAAAAGAACTTGTGAGTTTTGATCCACCAGTCATTGAAAGTTACACAAGTGGAAACTGCATTAAAAAAAAATGAAAAAAGAAAAACCAAATCCTAGGAATAATCAAATAAACATTTCATTCACCTGGGCTGTCTGGGTCTCATACCGTGGACCTCACGTGTGAGGCCGGCACTCTTATTGACTGGGCTTTGAGCAGTCTTAAAGGAAAGTTAAGAAATTTTATAATAAAATGAACCTTTGACTTCAAGGAAAAGTTAGTTTAGTTCATTTATTATGTACCCCATACCCATCCTGTGGGCGGTAGTGGAAAGGGTTACAGAGGCACATAATGGGCTCAGGGACTGAACCCCACAATTCATTTAGCTAAGCAAGTTACAATCTTGATGAGCTAGTTACAAAATTCAGTATAAGTCATCACATGAAGGGGAAAAAAAGTGATTATTCAACTGTACAAGTCACTAGGGAACCCCAATCTGGAGTACTGTATCCAAGCATGGAGACCTCACCTTCAATAGGACATATCTGCTATGTTCAACATAGCACAACAAAAATCATTCCAGTACTAAATCAGTTCATACCAAGAATGATTAGGATGATGTGGGTGCCAGATCACATTATGTGGGTACTGGGGTCATAAACAAAAACCTTTTAACAGTGGAAGGGTTTATTTCAGCACTCCTGCTGCCATACCCACTTGCATACGGTTATTTTAATCAATTCCTCTTCGATATTTATTCTAAGTTTGTTTCATTGTCTTAATTTTTAATCAGCATTTCCTTTGTTACTAAAGCTGTTATTATAATTTCTAACTTCCACCTTTGCATTCTCCATGTTAATATTTTTACATGAAGTCTCGGGAATCTACATTACTCTTAAATACCTTTTTACTTGTACATTCCTCATGCTGCCTCTATATAGCTTTTTACTTGTAGGTTCCTGAAGGCCAACAAGATATGGATCATCATAGGTGTGGTGGTAGCATTGGTGGTGATCGCTCTCATACAGGCCATCGTCATGATTGCCAGAAGCAAGAAAAACAAGACCCCTCCTGTTAGCACTAAGGTGAGCAAAAATAACCAAATGCATCTAATTTCCTCTCCCTTTTTTTTTATATTTTGGAGATACGTGCCTTGATTGAGGTTACACATTTATTTTATTTAAATGAATTACGGAAGGTAGTGACTATGGTGTGTAACTTTCACTTACTCTTAAAAGTATGATATTAGTTGTTGGTATGGATGGAGGATGAGTGGTTTGAATAATGTAAAGCCAGAATATTATCACAGGAGGAGGATGATAAATTACTGAACACGAGAAGTGTGACAAGTGGTGTTGGAAGGAACAGCAACCGATTTGCCTGACAGTCAATAATTCTAATGGCTGTCACTGATAGGAAGCCGGTGGCTTGTTGAAGGTTTCCCATTCTGTTGACAAGTTTTTCTAGTTGTATTTTGAACTTTAACACTGTTACAGTTAGAAAATCCACAGGAGCCGTGATGAGGATTCGAACCTATGCACTCGGTATTCATAGATGCACGCTTTAGACGACTATGCCACGGGATGGTCAAAAGAATTGTAACCTGGGGTACTACTTCACCTTCGAGGATTCCCAAGGCTTCCACTGAAGCTGAACCAGGGTTTGACACAATTCTGCCCCAGGCACTCTGGCTCTATCATCCAGGCATCTACCTCTGATGCCCATCTTTCAATACACAGAAAAATCACATATGGTGATTTCTCTGTGTACTGTTACAGTTTTTACAGCTTGGTTGGGTTACAATTACATTATTATATAATGTAATGCAATGTAATTACATGGGTTTACACCATATGGGTGTGAACTTGAAACTATTGCTTCTTGTATGTCACACTGAACTTTTTGAATGATTGATTAATGTCTTCTAACTTGTTCAGCATTTTTATGTATCTTAAGATCAGCTCTGTCATGTCTTCAATGTGGGGTTTGCTGGTCCTTTAGCCCTAAGCCTTTCCCAGTATGAGAGTTGACTTAGTTCTGGAATAATTTTTGTGGTTGTTCTGTGCTGAATATTTTCCAGTGCAATAATTTATTGTTGTGAGTGAGGTGTTTGTGCTTGATATAGTAGTTCAGGCAGGGGAGTACAAAGGTCAACATTCTTCTCTCTTTTTCAGTATGTTGCAAGGCACTGTTGTCAGTATAGTTGCTGTCGTGCATATTGTTACGACCCAGATTTGTGATCGTGGCTTTTTCAGTAGTGAAAAATCTTTGTCAGTCCTTTGATTATTTGTGATGATTGGGTAGATTCTTATGCAAGGCTGCTATATTATTTTCCTGTAGATCTTTGTGCAACCCGTCCTCTTAAAATAATGTCACTTTTCGCTCGTATGCGTGCTATGGCCAAAAATGAACATAATTTGAAATGAAATCAGCTCACGAAAGTGACTTACTATCCTGTTTTCTGTGAGTCCTCCAGCTTACTTGGTTAGGTTAGGAGAAAAAACTTTCAATTAATGGTTTTCATGACATTTTGAAACCTTAAGCGAACTTCCTGCCCTCCTAACCTATCAGAGGACTCTTAACTTGCTGTTTTGGATAAAAAAAAAATAAATTTATTTTCAATTATTTTTCATTTTCAATTTACGTCTATTTTCGGCCATACGGGCAAATGGCCAAATACAGATGTAATTTGTAAGAGGACGGGTTGTTTGTGTCATACACAGATCTAATGTGGTTTATGGCATTATCATCAGTGTCACTAATGTAGATTGCATAAATAGATCTTTCTAGCGCATGAAATCATTGCAGCATTGTACAGTGAAGTGTAAGACACTGTGTACAGTGCACTGTGTGTTGTACAGTGACCACTTAGGATGCGTGAGAGTTGACTATATGTTATATAGTGAACACTTAGGAGACGTGAAAGTAATGTGTACACAGATCACATTATGTGGAAGCTGAGAGTGGTTTATCGAAGGATGACTTGGTGGATACGTATATATATATATAAGGATGACAATATATACAAGTGTGTCCTCTACAAAATCAATTACAAGATATGTAGAAATTATATTATGTGAAGTGTGAATGAATTTGTTGATGGATCAGATAATACATGGACCTCCTTGTTCTCTTGTAAAGGATAATCTTTAGGATAAAGTTAAATAAGTAGACTTGTATAATAGTAAAAGACTGGAATAATTTTATAGAATACTGAATTAAAATAGTTTTTTAATTATTAATGCCATGCATATAAAGCTTGTACTTAAGTAACCATTGTAGTTCACCGCCGCCCCACTGAAGTACAGAACAAGTTGTATCTCGTGATAATAATTTAATTCAGCTAAAGGAAGGTTGTGTTGGCTCTGACTTCTTTCATCATCCTGTTGGTATTTAAAGGACTTGCATCAAACTTCATTAATAATCACATAACTGTATATAGTACATGTAGCCTGTATTTCTGTCATTTAGTGAGTAACGTGAAGTGCAGGCTCTTCACCAAACAGTTTAGTTTGCCAACTGTCTCTGTGCATACAAGTGTTGAATATCCAACACCATTGCCTAACAGCTTTTGTTGAAGAAATCTGCTTATTGTATTTTTGTTTATGTATATGTATGTACACATTTATGCATGAGTGCTTACCTGTCAGTGTCTTCATGGAGTAAGATTAAGCTCTGAGCTGTACCTCATATTGTGTGTTCTTATCCATGTTCTCTTACCTATTGTGCTTGCAGGTAGGGATGATTAGCTCTTAGCTCTGTCACAACACGGCTTTCAATTTATTATGAATATCATATTGAAATTTAAAGCTGTGGATTGAATTGGAATGACCTCTCCCCTTAGTTCTTTCCACATATTACTATGACTACTACTTGTCATACTCGTATACTAAAGAAATGCTTCCTGGCTTTATGTATTTCATATGTGTTACAAGTTTTCGTGTCCTCCAGTCCTACTAATTGTCATCTCGATCATTCCTTGTCCATTTTGTTGATCTCAGTATCTTTTATGTTCTTACTACATCTCTGGATCTTTTTTTCTATTCAGAATATAGGTTCAACTCTATGAACCTGTTCTCAAAGCACAGATCTTATATTGCCAGTACTGGTTCCAGCCCTGTGGCAAATCTCTGGCCCTTCTGCATACATACATACACACACACAGTTTGTGTGTGTGTAATTACCTAAGTGTAGTTACAGGATGAGAGCTATGTTTATAGTGTCCTGTCTTCCCAGTACTCATTGTCATGTGTGTATGCATGCCTGCCTATACATACACTATGAATGTAACTGTTTGCCTAAATGTTTGTGTGTGTGTAATTAGCTAAGTGTAGTTACAGGATGAGAGCTACACTTGTGGTGTCCCATCATTTCAGTACTGTTTGTCATATAACACTTTGAATCTACTGACAGTGTTGGCCTCCACGACCTTCTCACTTAGTGAGAAGTGTGTGCGTGTGTGTGTGTGTGTGTAATTACCTAAGTGTAGTTACAGGATGAGAGCGGATGAGAGCTATGCTCTTGGTGTTCCGTCTTCCCAGCACTCTTTGTCATATACTGTAATGTTTTGAAACTACTGACGGTTTTGCCCTCCACCACCTTCTCACCTAGCTTGTTCCAACCGTCTACCACTGTTTGCAAAAGTGAATTTTCTTATATTTCTTTGGCAGCTTTGTTTAGTTAGTTTAAATCTATGACCTCTTGTTCTTTAAGTTCCAGGTCTCAGGAATTCTTCCCTATCAATTTTATTGATTCATGTTACCATTTTGTACGTAGTGATCATATCGTCTCCTTTTCTTTTATCTTCTCATTTTGGCATATTTAATGCCTCTAACCTTACCTTGTAGCTCTTGTCCTTCAGTTCTGGGAGCCACTTAGTGGCATGTCTTTGCACTTTTTCCAATTTGTTGATGTGCTTCTTAAGATATGGGCACCATAGTGTGTGTGTGTGTGTGTGTGTGTGTGTGTGCATATGCCTGCCTGTATACATTTGTTTGATTGCCTACGTATGTACCTGTTTGTGTAAATGTTTTTGTATAACAGTATATTTGTCTGCTTGCCTGTTTATCCCTATTTTATCTACCATGTCTGCCAGGCTTGTCTTCTTTGTCTAATGCATGAGTGTACTGTATATTGCTTATTTTCTTCAAGAAAGCTTCAAAATCTAAGTAAATTATTATTTTTTCAAATATCATTCACTTTTGTAATTACAGTAGTTACATGCTATATGCATATTTAAACAACTCCTACAGTATATTATTTAATGTATTATATATCAAACATGTGTGTATTTTCACAAAAACTTGTCATGTTTTTCAATGCATAAAGTGTAACAGATATGCAACACAGCTGAGTATGATGCTTCATTTCCAGTTGTTGGCACATTCAACATTGTGTGCGGAGACAGAATTCCATTGAACCGGTGTTGAAAGTTCCACATACTGTTGATGGGTAGGACACAACACATATTTCCATACTACCAGCTTACAACATGGGCTCCGCTCAAAAGTGTAGTTGAATGTATAAAGGTGCATGAGTTTAGGTGATGAATTACGGTTGCTGTAGATAGCTACTGTACCTGTCACAATAACTAACAACTTCACTCTTGGGAACTTCAAAACTTGATGAAAATCTTATGCCTGAACTAGAACTATCACAGTTAATTAATCCTGTTGTACTGTGTACTAACTAGTTTCCTTTCTCCCTTACCTGCTTACCTGTCCTTGGTCCCTGTTGGTCTTCGTTCTTCTGGGCTTGGTACCATATAGGTTGGACCTCCGCCTGCGGCTGCAATGGTGGCTCCTGCTGGTAATGGTGTTCGCTCTGGCAGACAAGTGGGCCTGGTGTCGGCACAGGTTGAACCTCTGCAATTGTATCCCGCTAAGCCACTTTCTCCAAAGAGTGGATTTCACTCGTCTGCTACACTGTCTTACCACTCAGCTAATTCCAGCCCAGTAAAGACAGGCACACCACTGAGTACTGAGAACCCTGGCTATGTTCCTGACTAGTAGTATCACCACTTGTAATACTGGATGATTAATGACTAAGGTGGTGGGCAGATATGTAGTGTGTATCTAATTCTTAGTTTAACATTATACTAGCTGTAGGTTCTATTTTATAATAGCTGTATTATGGGTTGAAGTAACATTTATTTCTGGTTATAAAGGTAATGTCACTGGCACACTAAACCCTAAATTATATAAAAGCAGTATACACTTAATTGTAAAAAAAAAAAAAAATGTATGCGAGAGCCCTTGTTGCTAACACTGACAAGTGAATATTTCTTACTAGGAGCGTTTAATCACCAACTCAGGCTGGAAGGACTATAGCCAGGGCAACATGAATTATGCCTATGAGAGTTTTGAAACTGAGGAGAATGGAGTGAATTCTCGTCGTCAGGGGAGCAATGGCTCTGCACGTCCTAGTATTCCTCGTGGCTCGTATGGTAAATCTAATGGCCAAAATAATGGATATAATGGAGGGGCAAATGGCCATCAAGGGCATCCTGGTCAGCATCCAGGAGGCTATGGTGGGGACACACGTTCACTTCAACGCCCGCGCAACGCTCCTCAAACACGTCCCGACCCACGGGGAACTTATTCACTCCCCCGTGGCTCTACAGCATCGTCTTCTCTACCTTCTTACAATGCTGCCATGCAAGATATGACTCCAGATTTCTACTACCTTCCATCTCAGCGCAAATATTCAGGAGAAGTTGTTCGTGTGTATGTTGATTATAACCAGTCCAAATAACCGAGACGTGAATTTTATCATTGATGTATAAAATTACTGAATAATATCTTTAACGTAAACTTTTTGAGCAGTTAAATATAATAAAATATTATTTGAAACTTGGCATAAAATATCATTGTTGTTAGGGAAAGAGAGATTGTTATGGTAACGCAGCAGGCTGGTGTCGTGAGGCAGGAGCTCTCAGAGGATTGCTGTCACAGCATGAGGAGTTAATGCCAAGTGTTGGCCACTTAGCAGAGTTAATTTATATGCTCACTCCAAAGTGACTTGTGTCCCCACACAAACTCTGTCCTCCCAGGGAACATATCGTCCCATTCCATGGGAATTAGTATACTCATAGCATATTGGTATACTCATGTGTGACTTTGTATGTTTTTACTGTGATACTATGTGTAGCTACTTGGAAAATGTTAGGACACCTGTAACAGTAGGCAAGGCTTTCAATTGTTATGATGGCATCAGATGATGTGCATCCATATATTTTATTATGGATACATACTTTGAGATATTTTTTATAAGCTCTGTAAAATTGCATTAAAAGGAGACAATTTACTCCATACATTTGAAATGTAATATTGCCAGTAAAAATGCAATATTTGTTCCTGTATTGTTAATTTGACTTGCATGAAGTAAGTAGTAAAATATAGGCACAAATTTGTCATGCTTACTGATAATATTAAAATTAAAATTTGTCTGTTCAAAATAAATATTCTATTTTGTTTGTTTTTCTTTAACTTATTCACCTCCTTTTAAACCTACTGTATTACAGTATTATATTTCTTTGCAAAACTATCAATAGGTTATTAGAGATTATAGGTTCAATGAGATATATAGAAATCCAATTTTCAGTTACTAGGTTTACTTCTAAAATATGTATAAAGTGTGTTTTAATTAATCTATATAGAAAATATATTGGACAAAATTGCTCAATAGAAAAAGAGGTGTGTGTATCAAGTAATGAATAACACAGTGATTAACGTATAGCACTGCGGGACTGGTGGGATACAATTGCTTGTCCACCAGCGAGACTGGTGGACAAGTAGTGTGTAAGTCCATGTTCTCCCACTGTCGGCAGAAGTGACGTACTCTACTTAAATCATGACGTATAAACACACAGCATTGCAAGTATTTTTTGATGGCTAATATTTATTATTCTAATATACAAGCAGATGTTGCTCTTGCTGGAATAGTCAGTGTGCCATTATTTGAATTTTTCAGATGTAGATTTGTATAAATGAGTTTAATTCAGATGTATTGTCTAAGGAATTCACTGTATATACTGTATACTCAAATTGCATACAGCATGCAAGCACATTTATTGTACATATGACTGGATAATGATTTGTAATAATATAAACATTTATGGCCACTGTCGTTGTGCCTAAGTACATAAGTCATTTTTAAAAGTACTGTATTTAGCAATATTATAAACATGACCCCAAATTCATCTTCAGGAGTGTATTTACATTTTGGAAAGACTGCATGCCTGCAAAAAAAGGGATGGGGGGGAGGGGTAGCCCCATTCCTTTTTTTTAAATACTGTATTGCTTGTTGAATATTGTGTCATACTTAATGCGACAACTCATGAACAAGAAAATACTAGATGAAATAGCCTATTCTGATCAAGTCAATTCTGGTGCGTGTATCATATCCACTTGATGTGGTTCCACTGGTACTAAATGCCGTTTCCCGTGTTTATGTGAGAACTTCATAGGGCTAGATAGCTAAATGATGAACAGTATTTTTGACATAGTTGAACTGACCTGAACTGTTGTGTAATTTGTTGATCATGATTTCATTACAAGCCCCCTATGATTCTTATCTAACATCCGTGAACATCTATAAAGACTGTGCATGTAATATTTAAATGCTAAACTGGTGCATGAGAGTAGTAAGATATTTAAAATATTAATATATTCTCTTGTAATAATAATAATGTTGCTTTCTAATACCGTAATATCAGATGATATCCATAGCAGTTTGTGATGACCACTGTTTAATACACTCAAAAGGTAACCTTTTTTTTCAGTACTTGTTTTAGTGGATACTTTTATATAACTTAGGGTTTGAGTAATATTGTGTAAATAGTGCATAAAACTTGCACACTGTCTTTGCTAATGTGGTCTGATGATGTGTATATCACTGTATGGTCTGCTATGTGTATAACAACACAGTATATGATCCAACTGTGTATATCACTACAGTATGTGGTCCAACTGTGTATATCACTACAGTATGTGGTCCAACTGTGTATATTACTAATATTTTCATTGGTAATAAATGAATGTATATATTTTTGTATGAAGTCATTGGACACTCACTTAAGGCATTCTTCATTTTTATACGATATCCTTCTATCTCTTTCTTGACATATATAGATGCCATTACTTTATATAATTAAAATTGTAGAGTTTTTCGTTTTTGTATTATAAGACAGTAATTCTTTGAATTCGTAAACAGAATTTGGAAACACATGTTGCACATTACAGGGACAAAGTAAAATAACCAATGTCAATAATTGCCATAAGATTGCTAAACATTAGAATAAATAAATAGCAATATTTAGTGCATTAATACATGTTAATGGAAGATAATGCTGAACCCTTCGTGGTGTAGTTTATTCTGTTTTCATCTGGGTATGAATCAGTTGTGTGCTGTCATGGAATACATGTAAGTATTTTCAAATTATAATGAAAATAGTGTGTAAAACTTGTAATTACCTGTTGTAGTATAGCATGTAATTTGACTACCATGAATCCATTTTGTTTTCTGGTTTACAATTAAAGTAATAGTCTGGCCTGAAATAGTCCCAGTAATACAGTCCCAGTTTACAAGAAATGTAACTGGGACAAACTTAAAACATTCTGAGCTACATTTGTATTTTTACTATTCAAAATATGGCTTACTCATTATTGGGGGTACAGGAAGTCCCTGACAAGATCTTCCTAGACCAACCTGATAAGATACAAGATCTTGTCAAAATTTCCTAGACAACTAGGTTGACCAACTAGACTGACCTTCCTCAGGTTGCAACCCAAAACAATTTTCTAGCTCCCAAGTACCTATATACTGTTAGGTTGGCCGAAACATCAGGTGAAGCGAAATACAGTACTGTATGCCGAAATGTCTCCATCCTGTGTGGGAAATATAACCAGAGACCTTTCGGGTGTGAACTGACTGCTCTGAGCAGACTCAGCGCAGTCTGAGAGTGGTCCAAGCAGTCCCACCAGGAGAAGGCCTGGTTGAGGAGGACTGGTCCAGGCCGCGGGGGACACTAAGCCCCGAAATCATCGCAAGGTAAGGTAGCACCACACTGTGAGCTAACAGCTGCCAGTTATATTTTAATGTGTAGCTAATACCGAGTGTTAGTTGTCATGCATGCAAACAAGAATGTAGTGAAGGTCGTATTACCCAATAAGCCAAGTAGGTCATGGCCCTAGGGCCAACAAGTACTTTTTTTTTGTACAGTACCATAAAAATGGACAAATATCAAATAATACTTTGACTAATCAGTTACTGTACTTGGTAACACTGCCCAATTATTTTTTTCCATGTAATTCCAATACTGTACACGTTTTCATATACATTTTCAACGTTTCACATGATGCTTCACACAACTGAGGAGAGGTATTACTTGTTTATATTTACTATTCATTCAAAGGTATTCTTGATACACAAGTGATTGTTTACTGTTAGTTATCAGGAATTTATAGTTTCAAGAATCATTGTTAAAACTTATATAAGTGTAGGAATGTGGCCTCAGTGTACGCATCTGCAAAACTGGGCATAATATAACCTTGATATTTACTCATTAGATATTATTATGATATGAGCTGTCTACGTGCATGTGTTTTATCTTTGAATAGTTACACTGACCAGAGAGTTGGGGCACGTTTACCCGTTTTGACCTAGGATCCAAAAAGCAGTTAGATTCGGCCCTCAATGCAGTGGAACAATTGTCTTTTTATCTTTTATCAGCAATAATGCAACAATTTATGGTGATAATTTTTTATTGGTATACACCATTTACTTTCAAGTTTGTATTAAAATATATTCATTTGTATTTGTAATTAGTGAGGTACTACGTACCTGAATTTAAAAAGAGAAACCAAGAATAAGAAAGGCAACTGGAATTACAGAAAGGTGTCTGGAATAAAGGAGAGGTACCTGGAATTAGAAGAAACGAATAAAAAAAAGCATTGAAACTAAAGAAAGGTACATACTGTGCCTGGAATCACAATGGGTCAAATATATTGCCATTACTTTCAAACTCCCTGTTGGCTTTTATTTCTCAGGATGTCACTAAATTTGTATGTTTCTTATTAATATATATTTTGTGTATGTGTGTGTGAGAGATTGTGTCTACTACCAGTGCTCTGTTCACCATAATTGCATTATCATGTACTTGTGTATTAATAAATATTACTGTATGTTCAACATTTATAATGCCCTAATGCTATATATGTATGTGCTGAAGCTCGACCTGCAGGCACATTAAGGTGAGTACACACAAGTGGAAATAGAAAAATATGCTGCAGAATCTGCAATTAATTAGAGGGAGAGAGCTATTATAATATCTGAAACTGCAAATGTAAAACCAAATTTCAATGAGAGGATTAATTTTATAACAAGTACAAGAAAGCTTCGGTGAGGGAAAAATAATACTTAAAACAAATTTGAATTCTTTGTCAGGGTCACTAAAATAAGACAAGAGTACAAAGGATGGATAGACTGAATCGCTTATGATGCATTTCCTAACAACAGATTAATAAACAAGATAGGATAACAGGAAAGGCACTGGATTGAGTACAGGAGTACTTGACAGGAAACAAAGGATCATAGAAAATCTCAGGCTGGAGAAAGAGTGGGAAGTGCTGTTCCACAGGGCTCTGTCCTAGGACCAGCGAGTTTTTCTTTAATTTGTGTAAATGACCTTTCAGTGGGAATGAGCTTGTACATTTCGATGTTTGCAGAGGATGCAAAGTTAATAAGGAGAATATAAGAACTGAAGAAGATTAATGATTCTAACACGAATAAGGAAGAATCATTAATCTTACCCTTTCGGTCATATTCAACAACATATGTTTACAAAAAAGACTGCTATATAGGACTATAGGGTGTGGAAGATCAGGCATGGGCAGATAAATGGCTGCTTGAATTGAATCCAAACATGTGAAAAGAACTTTTTACATTATGAATTTAGTAATGATAATGGGTATGAAATATAGGAGACCTGTATTTAACTACAGCATAAAGAGGAAGGCAATTACAATTTTTGTAATTGCCTTCAACGGCAATTACAAATTGCCTTAATTGCCTGAAAAGGTAATTACCTTTTCACATGAACTCAAGAAAGTTCATGTGAACAGGATAACATCAGCAGCATATGGGAATTTTGCAAACATAAGAACGCCATTTAAAAATCTAAAGAAGGAGGCTTTGAAGTCCATACAAACTTTCTTGTGTAAGACCAATGAGTATGCAGCACTAGCATGGAACTTGCACCTTGTGAAGAATAAACAGAAACTTGAGAAATTTCAGAGGTTTGCCACTAGCTGCTAGATCAGTACCAGAACTGAGAGGCTTCAGTTATGAGAGGAGGGCGAGAGAATTTATCCTAACAACCTTAGAGGGGAGAAGAAACAGGATAAGATAACTACTGTAAATAGAATATCCTGAGGCAACCTCCAATCCCAGGCAGGGCGAGACGTATGGGCAAGAATCCTTACATCCGTGGTGGTTAGAGGGCAAGACAAATTATTCCCAATACAGATTTGTATCATAAAATTTCACATTAAAAATAAAATGCATATATAATTATTTACACTAAATCTGCTGCTCATAAAATTCCCAAAAAATGTCTGTATACACACTATGCAACACAAATGTATTTAATGGTAGCAATCATTATATTGAGTAAGAGTGGGAAGATGGACGCCTCTGGCAGCCACATGACCCAGTGTGTCAGTCGTGACTGTGACGGTGGAGAGGCAACACGTCGCCCGGCCGCTCTCCCTAGCCCCAACACTAACCAAAGGTGTCATTTCAAGACGAGGTGTCGGCTAGCAGTGATGGCCTTCATACACATTTAAGACCAAGAGCAGTGGTTAACTGTGAGTACCATAAATCGATGCATAAAGAAATCACATTATTAATGTGATGTGTTGTCAACAAGACAAAACAGTTTAAGAGCCACGAAGAAGATTCGAACCTTCATTATATGAAATTATCAGTTCAGTTACCTGAAGTTACCCGGGGATCACTAACGCATTAGTGGCCGCGACGAGGACAGGGAGCCAGTAGCTTGTCAACCGTTCCCCCTCCCCTCCCCTTCTTAGTACTGATGATTTTTAAACCTGGATTTTTAAAGTAAAGAAACGAAACAAAACACTTGGTTGACAGAGAGATCTGACAGTCATGACACGAGGGAGACAATAAGAAAAAACTGACAGAAATGACGACACTGATTTGGAGACAATAATAATAATAAAAATAATTATTTAATTGTGTCTACTTGACACAGTAGACAATTAATATATTAATATTGTGTCTAATATATTAATAATAATAATAATAATATTTAGAAGGTACAATGGGTTGGTGAGATTACATTTGTGGTATTTTTACATTCATGTAAAGCCACTAATTATAATTTTTTCAGTGTCAGAGTAGTTAATAAATGGAATTCATTAGGCAGTGATGTGGTGGAGGCTGACTCCATACACAGTTTCAAGTGTAGATATGATAGCGCCCAATAGGCTCAGGAATCTGTACACCAGTTGATTGACAGTTGAGAGGCGGGACCAAAGAGCCAGAGCTCAACCCCCGCAAGCACAAATAGGTGAGTACTAACACTTGTATAGCATTTCGGGCAGCTCCTTATAATCTAACATATATCAGGCAAGATGAAAAGGTACAGTGCAGCAAGGTTTTTTATCAACACTATAAATTGACAGATGTCTAAACTCGATTATGGTTGCCCTGCTTACTGGTCTGCTGCTTCTACTCTTCGCCGTCTTGATGCTTTGCACCATACTGGGTTGCACCTCAGCTCTGGTGCCTTTCGTTCAACTCCCGTCCTCAGCTTGTATGTTGACATTGGCTTGCTATCTCTCCAGGACCACCGTGAACGCTACTGTCTTCGCTATCTTGCGCGGTCCTTGCAACATTCTTCCTCTCGCCACTGTCGTGCTTTAACTTTTACCCCTCCTGTGGTTCCTGTTCCTCTTCATCACCTCTCTTTCTGTCCGGTTATCTCACTTACAGGATTCTTTCAGTTCGTATTTCAAATATTTCTCCTCGTGTTGTTCCTTCCTTGCCCCTGTGGAGAGTCCCCGTTCCGAAGTTTTGTACATCTTTAACCCGCATCACTAAAGCTTTTACCCCTCCTACAGTTCTGAAACGCTTTTTCCTTGAGCACTTTTCTTCGCACTCCCGCTCCGTTTCCATCTTCACCGATGGGTCTAGGTCTGTGGACGGTGTAGGCTACTCTGTTGTTGGGAAACGGCTCTGGGTTGCAGTTGCAAGAAGGTTGTGTATTGGCCATACATGCTTAACTCAGTCACTTAATGGAGCGCCGCCCTGCTCCTTATTGTCCAAATTGCATCGTCCCTCTTACGGTCGTGCATATCCTTGTTCAATATCCTGACTTCCAGGACGAGCGTGTGTCTTGTTTTCCGACCTGTCCCTCGCGGTTGCTTATCCCTCGATAGAATTTTTGGTGAATCCGATACATTTTTATATAGTTCGCCTTATGTGTTTCTGTTCTCGTATTGGCATCCATGGTGATATTTAGCGCCCTCTTGATTATTCTGCACATTTGATGTTGCTACATAGCCTTCCCGGTTTGGTGCCTTTTTCTGATAATTACTTACTTTTATTTTTTTAATTGTATGTCTGGTGGGTGGTGTGAATATGGTTTGTTCAGATACTCATTAGTTCCTTACCAGATGTCCAACTTGGCTCTGATATTGTGAAGACTACATTGTTGAGGGAAGATGGTTTCTCAGAGATGACAACCATTCCAGGCTCTAACTGTAAGCTATACCTAGGCATGATCTTAACTGGACTCATACCAGAAATTAACTGTTACCCCCTAGCAGTGATACAAATTTGTCTTGACTCATTTATTGCTACTTTACTACACAATGTCCTTGTGCAAAATCATGCTTTAGTGTCGGTAATAAATATTGTCTTAACTCTGCCATTTGTCAATAATTCACACGTTTAATTTTCCATGTATCAGGTGCACTGTTTTGTCATCTGAAATTTCTCTTAAATGTTACTAGACTGACAATTTTATAAGAAAATAATACACAAAAATCATATCACGCACATATATTACACCCTCACTGTACAAACAACACACTCTCATATCCACTGTTGAGGTTAGTTATCCAAGTTGCCATAGCTTTAAACAGTTTACATATTGAATATATGAAATGCAGTATGATGATGAAAATTATCAAACATTTGCTTCTGTGTATTTCTGCCTTATTTTCAATATCATGGAAATTGAAGTAATCACTTGAAAACTTATAGCTGCAATTAAACTGAATCATGTAACATCTGTTGCATATTTACCCTATAAAAATATATTTCAGATTTTAAATTGGTCCTATTTCATACGAATAACACACACATGGGATTATGCAGTGCTGCATGCTACATTAATAAAGTCATATGGTCTACATGCATGCAGTCCATACCATGGCCAAGAAAATATGTTGTAATAGTCTTGGGTCAGCTACAACAGCTACTGCATATTGGGTCAGGACAGTAGACCCCCTGCACTCCTGATACCAATTTTTAAGTCCTACCACCAAATGATAAGGAGAAAAAATGCCTGTTGTTCAATAAGTCCTGAGATTAGCATTAAAAAAAAAAAGAAAAAAAAAACTTGTACAATTAAATTTAACACCTTAGCTTTAACACACAATTCTCCTTTTGGAGATCGTTCAACTTCATATCCTTTATTAAGACAAAGTTTGAAAAGCACATTGTACTTATAGCCTTTTTAGAAGAAATTCAGCAAGTGTGTTTTGCTGAAGACCTACTGTTAAGGCTTGATACATAATATTGCACAGGATTTGGCACACTGAGCATCTCCATCATTTAACGACAGCTTGCATCTTTGAGCCTCTAAACACAGCTATATAAAGTACATGTGCAGGAAGTAGATACCCTATACAAAGATAGGGGGGCCAGGAGCATGTGTTACAGCAAGCTGGCACCAACACAAGACTAGCAACACTTTTTACAGCTGGCCCGGCTTTAAAGTTTCAAGGCATTTTTGACACACAAGCCCAAATATTATATATATATATGTAGAGGATATTCATTGATACTATTAAATGAGGAATAGTTAATTGTAAGATCAACCAAGATAATTATCTCAAACGAAACTCATAGCATTTTATATATCTACCAGTCACAGGAAACCTGTAAATCATCGATTCTCAACATTGATTACATGGTTATTTTATCCAAAACAGTCATACAGTATTAGTCAAATAAATTTGGATATCACAAGACTGCACAGATCCTTTATACAAAACTATAATAGGTTGAGTACCCTTGATTTACAGTTCAGAGGTTTTGAACTTGTATACCATAGTGTAAACAAATTTTAAAATATTTTTAATATTTATAACAATTAAATCTACAAAGAAATATTATATATCGACTATTTTTTAAACATTGGTCAAGCCCAAAACTACTCAGATGCAACTTGATGGACAAATAAATATTCTGACCTAATCTTCAAGTTCGGATCAAGTGCTTAATGTATCAAATTCAAATATTGTATGAAATAGCAAGTTAATAAGCTTTTTAATTTTCTAAATGAAACCTGAAACACACTAATTCCTATACAAAAATATCCTTTACTTGAAACCTTGATGAGGGAGATGATTCAGCATCTAAAGATCTTCACATCATCAGTCCAGCTGGTATGCATCTAGTAATTAATACTTAAATAATAAAACCCACATTCCAGCAGCCAAGAAAATTCCACTTCCACGTAAACTACCAGACAAAACTTTGCGAGATCATTACAATTAACCATTCAGCATGATAATTATGAGATGACTATATACACATAGTTACAGTTAATCTTAATTATAATGGAAAGGCTGAGAAGGCGCATCATATTACCATTACAATACTGAGGAATAGCTGCAATCCCTTCAAGGATAAACTTAAGTTACTGGAAAGATATTTTTAACTACATAAAAGATATTCATCTGTTTATACAAACAAAATTTCAGGATTGTTTTTATAATATGGGAATTCTAAGCAACAATTCCTGCGTAATATGAAAAGTAAATATCATTAAGACAGGAATAAGTCTGATTACACACACACGTCTTGTGTAAAGAAGAAAAAGTGCAAGTTGACTGTGGAGTGGTTACAGCTCCGTGGTTATCACCGTGCGCATCTTGGGGACCTCCAGTTTGTTTGAGGGCAGAGGTGTTGGGGGATCAGCCACCAGCCAAGGAGACATCTGACTAAGGGCCGAGTTTGTGGTGCTCTTACTTACTGTGTAGCTGCGGTTGCTTGTGGACGACACTGATCGTGTCACAGGCTGGTTTCCCGAAAAGGTTGTTTCCTGCAGGATAAAGATACATTCCTGATGATAATACTTTCATTACATATTTCACAATTCCCCCTCCCTCCACAAAAATTATTCCTGTTTTCTACAAGAGATAGCTGCATGTATTAATATCTTAGTAAGGTAAGGTCAGAACATGTCATTCAGGTGTTGGTATATTGAGTGAGAGATTTCCAGATCTGTACTAGCCATATTTATGTGATTTGATAAAAATATCACTTATCTTACTGGAAGAAAATAATTGTTCTAATGTCAAAAACATTACTTTTGAACAGAGTATTAAACAAAAAATACTTTGCTGAGAATGAGGTGAATATCCAGTAAGTACTGTACAATAGTAACTTCTGGAGTTATTCAACAAGTTACACTGAAAGAGAAAATGTAGATTCCTATGCAGTGCAAAAAGTGTACAGTATATGTATTATATAAGAGAGAGGGGTGGGTGTGTGGGTGAGGGTGGGTGTGTGTGTGTGTGTGTGTGTGTGTGTGTGTGTACACAGATGTTGAAGAGAAAAGGTAAAAGCAAGTACAGGAAGAACAGTGTAGGTGAAGAACAAGAAACTATGTAGATATAGATTCAAGAACTTACACATGCCAGAGAGAACTATATCAAGAATGATACCTTTTAGACACGAAAATTATTTGGTTCAATGAACTGAGAAACTTTAATGTGTGTGAGGTTAATTACTTTTTATCAGATATAACCCAAACCATGTCTCTACCCATCTGAGTAACACATCTAGGAGTTCATAAAAGACCAAAACAATGAAAAGTGAACTTACATAGTTCACTTTTCAAACATTTTAACTTGTGCATCGATTTATAAATATATTTTAATATACTGCACTTGATATACAAAAGTCTTATGCACCAATACTATCTTTACTATAAAAATCTTATCTATAAAATATTAAATATTAATATTAGGGGTGAAATTAATTTATTGATAAAATATGTTAATCTCAAGATATCCATACAGACATATGGATGCCATTTTATATTACTACTGTACTTCATTAGAAGAATGATCAAGTTTTGTACTATATGATAATGAATTCTTCTAAGTATTTAATGGTAATAAACATTGCTATCCCAATAAACTTATCTTCTGTATTCAATGTATTTTACAATACTTGAAAATTAACATCCTAGTGTAATAAAAATTATGGTCACACTAATATACTTGGCTGCATTAGCACATCGTAAGGGTGATGCAACCAACTAAAAATCAAGCCACCATTACTAAACATGCATATACACAGGTCAGAACAGACAAGCTACATATATACATTAAATTATTGGGAACTTACTTTATCAGTATCGTGTGTTGCCAGTTGGTCAGGTGAAAATGAAGAGGGGGAGCTGGCCTGAGAGGACGTGGATGATGTGAAGGAGCGGGGTGAGTGGGTGGGGATGGAACACCTTCGGCCGGAGTATCAGAGGGAGAATAAGGAGGACTAGGGTTGACCTCACCATTACCCAGCACTTCCTCAGCCCCACTACTGGAAGCCGGCTTGCTTCCAGTCAGGGTTGACGTTGTGGAGCTCAGGGAGGAAGGGGAGGACTTCACAAAGGGGTTTGAGATGATGACAGCGGCAGTTGTGGTAGACACACTGAAGGGATTATTAGTTATATTACTTGCAGAACTGAAAGGATTGCTCATACCGAAAATGCTAGATGCAAATGGATTGAAGGGATTACTGTTAAAACTGTTAGTGGCAGAGACAGAGATGTTTGTGGTGGTAGATGAAATCGAAGATGAATCGGTGAGATCTTTCGAGGGAAGAGTGAGGCGATCTAGGGGTGTACTCTGGCTGGTGGTAGTGAAGTGGGTGACTGTAACTGGTGGGTCTAGGCTGAGGAGAGGTGTTGAGTCCTCACCAGGCTGCTCCCTCCCTTCCCATGCCTCCAATAAATGTTGGGGAGGATTGATGCTGCTTCCACTCTCTCCAACACCAACGGCACCAAGGGACAAAGTCAGCTTGTCGCCTCCCTTTGTAGTATCAAGCAGCAAGGTGTCAATAAAACAATATGAATACCAATCAAAATCTGGGATGCAGACTTCACTAAAACAAAATGTTAAAGCAACAAAAATCAGGACATAAAAGCACTAAACTGAGGGAAAATACAATCAGATGAAATTAACAATCCAGTACTTTTAATAGCACTTAAGCAAATGAATGGTAAAAGCATAAAATTTCATGGAATCGAACACAAGAGGCCTTACTCACCACAGATACAAACGTAGCACCTTCATTATTCCCACATATATCAGTATTACCAGCTTTCTTCATGCGAGGAAGAGAACCACTGAAACAAACACAGCAATCACTAACAACTTACTGATAACACAAACAGTAAAACAACACAACTCACTATTATACTGTTGCTGCTGCTCCTGTTACAAAATGTAAGGCAAACAGCAGCACCTAACTAAACTCAAATGATCACTATATTTACAATGGTCCTTCTTTCCAAGTACTCCTCCTTCACATGGTATTCACAAAAAAAGAATCTTCAACGCTTTACCCATACATTATCTCGCTCATAAATGAGGATTGATTTTGAGTGAAATTTTTAAATCCTGTGATACCATGGAATGTACAGCAGAATCTCATTCTATGATTCATGCAGTAAAATAACTGATCACAAAAATCATCTGAAGTAAAATTGTAATTTATGCTACTGAGCTTGTTGAAGCACCATCACTGGTGGTGGTTTCATTAATTGATGACAATGTAAACTGTATATATAATGTTTGATACCTGTATTGCATATAGCGGTACTGTACAACTAGCAACTGTGAGCCACTAAACAAAATACATTAATGCAAAGCGATACCGCCAGCCAATCACAGCACAAGTTAGGGAAGATAGGTGGTGGTGATGTGGGTGATGGCTTCCCATTTACCATTGTTGAGGGCAAGAAGTTTATTAGGCTTATTGAGGTCCCCTAGCCAAATGACCTACTTTCCACAGGATTCAACCCACAATAGTTGCCTAACTTCCAGGTACTTGTTTATTACTAGGTGAATAGGGCATCAGGGTGAAAGGAAACATACCCATCTCCAAAGATGGAAACAAAGTCTTCATCTTGCATGGAAAATTTAACCCAACCACCTTTCTGTACATTAAAATATAAATCTTGATGTTCGAGTGTCGTATTTGTTTTTGAGGTCGAGGATGGAGATCGTATCCATGATATCTTTCAGTGCATTCCACATGTTACTGTTGCAGACTCTTTAAGTTCCTTTTCATCTCTCCTGTCTGGAGTTCCTTGCATTTCATAACTATTTTGTCTCCCATGTTTCCTTATGTATTTCAACCTTGCACACTTTGACCAACTTTATATAGTTATACACCTTCTACTTTGCTTCCTCTCACTCTTGTTTGGCCACTTTCTTGTTCTTACAACATGCTCTTTGAGTTACATTACTGGTAATAGTATTGTATTGCTGCTGCTTTCATTTCCTCATAAGATCTTTTAACGTCTTATTTATACATTTCATTCAGCCCGTCCTCCAAAAAATGGGGAGGTAAATGTAACAGTCCCATAAGTGCAATTATGTACTATGCATGACAGTCAGGAAATGTAATTATTACACTTAGTATTAAAACGTACTGTCAATTTGGAGGATGGGTTGATTTCATTACAGCCTTGTTTATTCCTGCTGGGCATTCCATATCCTTATAAAGCTTTGCTCCCTTTTTGTCACACACTGCTACCTAACTCCTCCCTATTTTCACCACTATTCCTATTATCCATTCTCTCTGCCTTCATCTACTTCCTACAACATTTCCTCAGAAAATTCCACATTTTATGCCAGGTTTAATACTAACCTAGTTCAATAAATTGGAAAATGGTGTGTAGTTAACTTGTTGAGGAATTGCCTGTGATTCATTTAATTCATAATACAGTAATTATGAATTAAATGAATCACAGGTGATTTCTCTCGATCCCTCAATTCTCTTGATTTACATCTTGCTCCCTATCCCTACATGACATTTAATTTACCACTTCAAGACAATATCCTAACACACATCTGAGGTACACTTCATACTTGCATAGTTTCCAGTGGTCATTGATAACGATCTCTCCTTGCTCTTCCCTAGTTTTATTTTATTTTTGTAATTTATTGTCCTCGCAGTTTTTTTTTATTGTAAAAGTTTCACATTGTATCTTCTCTGATTAATGTAATTTTACATTATTTCTTCACTTTTAATAACAAAGTTGCCAGTTGATACTGGACCCTTATTTACCATTTCTTTAGTAATTCTTATTTTCTTTCTTTCCAATTACTGATTAAATTTGTGACTAATTTAAGATAAATTGTCCCAACTTGTTAAGACAGTAGATAAAAAAAAATTCAGCGCATAATTCTATGACAGCTGTTTGAAATACTGTACAAGTGCATTTAAAATATAGCATCAAAAGGAATGGGTCTTTCTGAATGCCACCTCCGTTGTCACCTTGAGCCACAACTACGGACCCACCTATGTCATTGCTTATACTGTACAGTCACCCAGTCTCAAACAATGACATGGGTGGGCTCATGGTTGTGGCACAAGAGAAACTGAGCAGGTTGTGCTCACAAATACATATGCACTGGCATATCTACAACATACATTTTATGCATTAATTGGGAAATACAATTGTCATTACAAGACCGCAACAGAATTACTATTGTAATTAATAATATATTCATTTTACACTTGCAATAAATTACATAATGCATAAAAATAAATAAATGAAATTTATTAGTATCATACACACACCAAAAGAAGTGTTTTTCTGTCATGCAAGTGTCAGGGAATGGGAATTAAAATGCAGCACTGAACATGAAGTGTGTACAGTACCTACTTGTTCAATATGGTAGTTGCCTTAGAAAAAAGTGTCATCCACCACCTGGCACAGAGATAACAAGAGACCTCTAAAATAAACATTCTGATGACTTTCAAAAGAATATAATACATTAGTATTAAATATGATAAAACAAGCAGTTTTAAGAAACCAATTATCGACATGTTCCCAAGCAATCACACACACACTAATAGATCACAAAAATGACCATCAAATATATAATGTTAGCTTTTCTGTGTATATAATTTTTAAAAGTTATTTTTTATGGGACTAATACCCAATTACAAATAAGGATGTTAACTGAAGAATATATGCAGTACTGACATATATGATAGCAGTCAGTCTATCAAAACAGTGCTCAAGACCAAACTGAATACAATAACACAGTCTAGCCAAGATTGTAAACAAAATTGAAGGTACCAAAATAACTGAGGAAATTTAGTTAAGAGCATAAAAGATGAGTACCACAAGAAGGTTAAATTTAAATATTTGTCAAATATATGGCAACATGCAGATCAATGCTTAGATAATAACATACATATGCTAGCTTTGAATCTCCAATGGAACAAAATAATGATTAATTAGGCACCCGATTAATGAGTGTACCTTGAATGACTTATTAATTGATGATGTATTGAGTGTGATGTCTGGTTAGTGACCTTTGTTAGTTTGAAGATAAATGTGTCAAGTTAATGCAACCACTTAGTAACAAAATATAGATTCAAGCGGCAAGTTATGGTTACAAGTTAGTGCGTTGTTAGTCCAGGTATGCAAGTTAACTTGTCGTCATGTCCACTTACGAACATCTATAAGCAAATTACTCATGTTAATCTACAAATGTTAGCGATGTTTCCTAGACAAAATTGAGCACTCATAATGTTGAAGAGAGCATGCTTGGCCATGCACAACGTCACCTTACCCATCAATGGCCCCCTCTGGGTCTTCACTACAAGCTGTACTATCTGCCACCTCCCTAAAATTACATATGAAATGTAAAAAATTCAAAAGTTTGATACAATATAACAAATTTCTATAGATAAAACATCAAAACTGCAAATGCTTATAATACACCATAAAAAAATAATGACCAACTAAAGCATGCAAGTGCTTTAGTTACAGGTCTAAATTATTAAGTTTTATAGTTATTCATATAAGTTATTTAGTTATATAGCCCATAAGTGCTTTGCTATGCATAAATGCATAGCAAAGTGAGGACAAAGGTTTAATGAAACCCATAATAAACAAAGCCAAATTCTGAAGATGGCGATATAGATCTACAAAGTCACCAAGAGAGTGCTACCTGAGAAAATTATGGCTATAATGTATATACAGGTACACTAAAATTAACCTGAAAACAATTACACTAGAGTTAAAATGAATGATTACTGTACATGTGTGTCTTAAAATTCTGTAGAAATAAAGCACTAATGGTAGAAAGAGCTTATAAAATGTGAGGAGTGACTACTTTAAGGTCAAGCTTTAAGGTTCACCATAGTGGATTGGTCAAGCTTTGGCAATAAAGGTTACGAGACAGTAATATTGGAGCTCGGGCAACCCGAGTTCCAACCCGGGCAGGAGTCAGGAGTGTCATCAACAGGTACAACTGTCATATTGATAATCACACAAGACTTGTAATGGAACACTTGGGTCCAAAATCACTTAAATGGAGAAAAAAAAAGAGTCGAGCGAGTGTGATGTTTACAGGGAGTAAAGGCTCACTATCAAGGACTGACTTATGCAAGGAGACACACCCCCATCACTCATGATTGATCAATGTATACATGAATGCTAGAGAAACAGTTTGGTGGTTGCCTCTCAAGATCAGGAAGAGTGAGCATCATATGCAGATTGTTATAAAATGTTAAGATTGCAAACATAAAATTTAGTATCTAGTTAATATATTCAGCTAGGAAGGAAAAACCTGAAGAACCAAGGGGCATTTCGAAAAAGAAATGATTAGAGATTAGTGGTAAGTTGATTTTTTTTTTTAATAAATGTAATGCAACCCTCATTACTGTACGCAGGTGAAATAAGGAAATTTTACGGTAATATGGCTATAGATAATCAAAACTATTTGTGAACACTTCAGATAAAATCAATTTAGAAGTGGATGATACCATGGAAATATATTTACATATCTATTCCACCACCTTCCTTTATAGCCTAAGAGAATATTATATACAACACTGTATACAATATACTTTTATTATACTGTACTTCTGAAGTTACAAGCATTTTTATGTTATGATCAGAGGTATGTGAGACCCACCAATGAGACTGGCCTTATATCATTGTATTATACAGAAACTAGAAGAAATGGGTACGTGTATATTACACAGTACAATACACTCGCACACACTGTTCCAGCTTCTGTCTTCATGACATCAAACCATCCAACGATCAATAACCACAAGTTGTGACAAAACTATTTTCTAACAAATACTATAATGGTTAAATATATCTTATCTCCAAATATCTAATCACCATCTGAGCAGCCTACTTCTTGAACACAGTTCTTGGATGCAGGGCTGAGGCAGCCAATGTCATGTGGAGACCATGTGGAGATCACACCATACAAGGTCAAATGCATCCCAAGAGAAAATGGTCTACAATAAAGGTTTGTGTGGTGCTGCACGTTGCAACACATTTATCACGTTTCATTATTATGGGAAAAAATGTTTGCTTAAATTCCTAGAATGTGACCAATGGCTAAGTGAGATCACACCATACCTATTCTCTCTCAAACAACCTCCATTTAAATATAGAGGAAAATACTATCAGACTTCTAATTGTGTTCAAAATTTAAACTGACAAACTCCTCCAAATGGTCAACTGAACAGCAGTGCCTAGTCATCCCAGGAACCACCATTAAGTAATCAGTCAAGTCAAGGAAAAACATCACCACCATGCTTAAGTTTCAAGCCAATACATAAAGGCATTCTTTGAATATTGCATAAATGACAAATTTAAAACAATTATTTGGGGAATTCCAAATTTGAATTTTTGCTTTCTTACATTCAAACTTCAAATATTGTTCATTTTAAACTTTTCACAACTTTACACAGGTTCCGAAGATCAACATCCCCACCTCCTGGTGTTGGATTACTATACAATTACAGGCATATCTTGAGGTTATCTTGAGATGATTTCGGGGCTTTAGTGTCCCCGCGGCCCGGTCCTCGACCAGGCCTCCACCCCCAGGAAGCAGCCCGTGACAGCTGACTAACACCCAGGTACCTATTTTACTGCTAGGTAACAGGGGCATAGGGTGAAAGAAACTCTGCCCATTGTTTCTCGCCGGCGCCCGGGATCGAACCCGGGACCACAGGATCACAATTCCAGCGTGCTGTCCGCTCGGCCGACTGGCTCCTTGGCATGACTGGCATGCTCACACAAAATATTTAATTCATGAAACAAGCCTAATCGACAAAGTATAATAGCGTAACACTTCAGTCAGAGACGAGTTGAGTGCACAGAGCACCAGTTCTTCTAGGTTTCAAACATAGAACAGATACTGCCTAGAACCTGTTAAAATAAGTTCCTGCAGAAACTTTATCAATGATGGAGTTACAGAATAAATTGTCATCCACACTTAGGTAATTACACTTCCATGGAAATAATACATTCCATTCACCTGGGCTGTCTGGGTCTCGAACTGTGGACCCGACGTGTGTGAGGTCAACACTATCGACTGTTACAGGTTTGATTTTGAAATTCATCAAAATAGCTAAACTTTCTCTCAAATAAAAACTCGTTTGATATCTCAATGTTATGCTGTTTTAGAGTAGGTCGTGCAGTCTTCATGTACTGTAGTTGCAAATCCTAACAGTTCTACAATTCATGTGTCAAACATTTTTAAATCTTCATGCGAATGTATTTATTTCAATCAAATGCCACTTTTAAATGAAGGCTAACAATACTTTTTAATACATCATGTACCTTGCAAAAACAAGTACCTCATATTATTCATAAGACATTAAAAATGCATGAACTTCATCTAGACAAAATCCCATATATAGATCAGCAGCAATTAGAACAAGCTATACAAAAATTCTTCCATAGGCCAATTTAATCATTTTAGTTTGCACACTGTAAAAGGCTCAAAGCACTACTTGCTTAGTAGTACAAACACACACACAATAGATATACAAAAGTAAATATGATAAAAAACTTACCCATTTGAAATTTTGAGCTTTCCAATGGAAGCTTTGTCAATCTCTACACTAAGGGGTCCTTTCTTCAACTCTTCTTCAGCCTTGGCTGTATCAAATACAGTAAAATAATATTTTATTAATGATATTCAATATTATAAAACTTACTGTTTACATATATACATACAGTATACATATACACACACCTGCTACTGTACTAGTATATACTGTACCAGTATATAATAGTACAGTAGGGTTCCTTCTCTACTCTCAATAGGGAATTCTGTTGGGCGTGTTTCCTATCAACTAATATATTGCTGTTCACCAAGCAGTAATAGGTATCCATGATTTGATTGGCTTGTTTTGGGGTTCGGCCTTGGGGGGGGGGGGCCAGTTGGCCTCGATATAAGCCAAACATGTATATTATATTTATATTTATATTATATATATATATTATATACAGGCTGCCTGTATAACAAAATTATAGTTATAAATTAAAATTATACAGCATACAAATATATAAACATGCACACACATACATTCAAACCCAGATATGTAAATTAGCTATGAGGATAGGCTAAGTGATGTAAAGCTAACAACAATGTGAATAATTGGTGTTTTCCAGGTGAGGGACAAGAGAATGAGGTGGAGCATAGGCAGAAGAGTGAAAAACATCACTAAACGGCAAACAGACCCCATTCCTCAACGACATACGTAAATCCCCAATACAACTAGCAGGAATGACCCCAAGGTACTACATCATCTCCATGCCCTCCAAATACAGACTATGATGTCCACCCACATCCCAAGAGGAACACAGCTTCCCACTATTAATGAGCAGCATACAAGAACACATAATGCACAATAATGAAGATGGTATTATAAATAGACTGAATCATTCCAGGAGTTGGTAAGGTAACTACAATAGCACTGTCACAGTAATAACAGAAAAGACTCTTACAAATGAAAGGGAATGCAGAGTTTCCAAGGGGTTACCAAGTATTAAAAGGGGTAGAGGCCTGGATGAAACACACATTATACAACAAGAGCTGGTGGTGGCATACACAACTTCCTTCCAAACAGCAGATGAGAGTAACAGAACTGACCTAAACTATTCTAATCAAGGACAGTTCTACTGTATTCCATTCTATTGAAGTCACAATGTATATATTGCATAGCTTTTACATTTACAACTAATCAATTTTAATAGGGGAATCTCAAACTAATTATCCATATTAATGATGCAATGACACAATTACACTTCAAGGAAATTCACCTTTCAGAATATTAGACTTAAACTGGTCGGGAGGAATTGCACGGGCAGTGTTCTTGGTGAGTGTGGCTTGGTTGTTTGGAATCACCACCACATTGATGTCCTTCACCTTGGTGGTGGTTGATGAAATCTTTGCTCCAGCCCCATTAACACTGTTGCTCTTACAACTGTCCAAGTTTTTCATCTTGTTCACCAGCAGCTCTGCTTCTGTTATGATGGTAATCAACATACAGTATTACTTAATGAATACTATCTAGATATACAGTATATCTGAATTGACAGAAGCAACTCAATCAATCTACATTTGTACTTTCAAAGGTATTACAAGAGTTACCCAAATAGCTTCTAATTACAATAACAACTATTAAATAATTACTGGAAATAAATATGACACACAACAGAAATAAAGTCTCTATAAATCTATTAATTGAACATTCTATGTTGGTCATGCAGATGTCATTCACATGTGCTCTTTTTTGTATTAGATATGCTTCTATACATTATTAATAAATCAGAGTACAGTACATATTTAATGTCAATTCAATAATGTTTGATGTGCAATCAACATCCAGCAAAAATAGTCAATTTTGCTTTGCTTAAATAGCAATCCTGAAGTAAAACCCCCATCTCTTGTGGTTTAACAGTAGACTGATTGGCCTGCATCATATATGAGCACTTTCAAAATTATGAGACATCTTCACTCTTCTATTGACTGCTACTTCTCCTAAACACACGTCACAAAGATTTCTGGCAAAAGTTTTCTCAAGTTTATTTTCTCATTCGTTTTGCTCTACCGATTCTCTCAAATCCCCATTCACAGATCTTTCTGCATCCTTACATCTATTTTTTGACCTATCAACTGGTTGAGGCTCTCCAGGTCACCAGGCACTCTCACTTCCCACACCAAGGCCAGTATCAAAATGTTTCACTTGCACAATCACCATTAACCACAATTAAATTAAATATCCAAGTTAGTAAAAGCATTAGTATTAGGTCTCTTATGCAACACTATAGCACAACAGTATAGAACCAGTTAAGTGTAAATATAAAGCAAGCCTCTGCATATAACATAATATATATTATGGGTGCACAAAAGGGAGAAGTCCAAATATACAGGATGAAAGAGCCATTTAAGATTTGGCAGCATCCCTTTTGGCAGCATCCCTTTTGGCAGCATCCCTTTTGGCAGCATCCCTTTTGGAAGCCTCAACAGAATTCAACTCTCCACCTAGTCACACCAGCTTGGTGCCTTCGCGTCATAATTACTTACTCTAAGTAATCACATTATACAATCCCACCAATAAAAACAGTGATGGTGCTTGGAGAAGACCTTGTGTATAAAACTTTTAAGCATGTCACTAAATTGTACTGAATATTAGTCAAATAAGTGCTCTTATAACATCTCTTAATGGGAGTAATAATTAGTTATTACAGCCAACCAGTCTACCATGTAAACAAATATATGGCAAAAATAGTATATTCAGTGTATGAAAAATGAAAAATATATTTAAAACACATTTAAGCATCTTGTGGTGGATACTCATGCTGTTTTAGTAATTCTGTAATCTAGGAAAGTAGAAAGTTCAACTGTTTTAATGTGGCCTGCTAACTTGCTGCTTTCAGTAAACACTATCACAAAACATTGTGCTGCAAACTTCAAGGTGTAGTAGTGTTGTAGTTTAAATGTAAGGCAAACATAAAAGGTCTAAAAACATGCACAAAACTATTAATAACAAGCTGAAAAAATAATGGTCAATCGGCAGGAGTAGCCTACAAGAATGTGCAAGGAGGATATCTTTCCCAAGCGTATGCATCAAGAGATCAGACTTCACAACTTTGAGTCATGTTGCACAGGTTGTGCTGACTCTTTATTGTGTTAGTTCAGAAATATAACAAGTTTTATATTAGCATGTTATATTTAACAAATTACATATCAGCAAACTGCAGAACAGGCATTTTACTTTATACTGCAATATAAATAATTAGTTCCATTCCACTACAAGATTACAGTTATTATTCTTGCACAGTTATTGCCAATGATATTAGAAGGTTAGCTGGAAACATCTTTAATATCAATAAGATTCAGTCTGAATTATTCAGAGCGGACATGGGAACCTGCTGAGACTTTCTGTACCAATTATTTACCCAAGAATAAGCCTTAGCCAGAAGCAAATCACCAAAAATACATATTTACCATATACAGCAGCCTGTTTTACAGCCATACTGTGCCACTAACTCATAGCAACACTCACCACTCTTACCTATAGCCCCTGTGGGCTGTGGCAAGGCCTCTGCCCCGACCTCTTTCTGACAAGGCTTAGCCCTGGCCAGCTCATTGACTGTACTGTCCAAATAGCTTGGTACTGATGTGTCTTTGGCCAAGCTCTTAATCAAGGTGTCTAGCCTGTCTTCAGCAGCATACGTGGCATCTTCTACAGGCCCAGGAGAGCAAGAAAAGAGAAAGGATGAGTTGTGAGACACAGGTCATCAGGGTAGTGGATTGACTGCAGGGGGAGGATGGTGAATTTTGTAAGAGAGTGGGATGCTCGAGACAGCTATGACAGTAACTCGCACCAGCCCCACAAGATTGGCACTACACTGGCAGACGCCAAGTCTCTCATATTTATAGCTAGGAAACGAGTGAACTTGAGATTTGTTCAAATTACGTAAGGAGTGCTAGCACAGCTGTTTATCAATATCAGAAGAAGCTTGTTTGGGTAGGAAAGCCACTGTAGGCAATGAGGATTGGGGAAGGAGGAAGGACCATATGAAGGAGAAGAAAAGATGCAGAAAAGTCCTCAGGTCAGTCAAGCGTTCAGATGCCAAACTACAGCAGCATTCAACAAGCAACTGTTGAGTTTAGTAAGAGTAAGTCAATTCTTGAGTAACTATACTCATTTAAATATACAAAGCCTTACAATAACTTTTAGTCTTCAAAATCTATTATACTGTATTACTGTACATATACTGCCAATTTGTGGTTATGTAAATATATCTGTATGCATGTATGGTTACATCTTTGTAAATTTCTTATTTATGTGTGTGTGTGCGTGCACGCATGCATGTATGTATGAATACACATACAGAGGTACCAATAAAAAAAATTATATGCATATGGAACAAAGTAGTCCTGAACCATATTTTATACTAGGACCTTGACATCTTACCTTAAACATTATCCATGTTAATAATGAGATCAAAATACTATATAAAAATAGAAAGCCAAATTCTGGCTTATGCAGTACAGTATATTAACATGGATTACATCACACATCATGAAAAAAATATCACACATCAGAAAAACAAATGGCATCGCAAAACATAAGACAAAGCCAACCTCACAACTATAGTGGTGTGGTACCAGTGTTTAGTAATTTAGTAATGTTTTGTGTGTACCGTGTATATTTTAGCAGCATTGATCACTGCTCATTTAGTTCTCAAGCTGTAGAGGACCAGTAACCAACATTCAGCTTCAGTGTAGTTCAGTGTACATTATTATTTTTTTTTTGTTTTAAATCTGAATTATTTTAAAATTGGAATCTCTGATCAAAAGTTAACTTCTCTTGAATTCCTTTCTACAAAAACTTAAGTACAGTAATGACATGGAATCAATTATATTGAGACTGCATCATCTGCTTTGGGAAGTCTTCCAGTCATTCTATATAATTATGCATTACAGTACTTTGTTTATCAGTTTACGGGTACACAAGAACTGGTACTATGTACTTAACTCCTAAGGCATACAGTAGTACAGTACTGGGTATTGTATACATATTTGATCCATGTACTTACTCAAGCTTTGACAATAAATACTGTTTAACTATATAAATACTGTATAAACAATGGAAAATGTATACTACATATAAAATTTTGTCAAAAGCTTTAAGGAATCTACAGCAATGCCTATGGCGATGCTTACATAACTCAGAATCAGGATAAAGAAGACAAGATAAAATTTCAAAATACCTGTTTCTTCATTTGATGGTACAGAAGCTCCAGCAGCAGCAGCACAGGTTGACGTTGTGGGAGATGAGGAAGATTGAGAAATTACTGCCGAAACAGCCGGACACACGAGAGAGATGTTATTAGAAGGTATGGGAGAAGAGGGAGCATCAAGAGGAGACGGAGGTGGTGTGGTGGTGCACGATGGAATGGTTGAAGTGCTGGAAGTTGAAATAACTGGTTTGTTGATGCTGGAGATGCTACTGATACTGCTGGCTGTTGTAGTTGCCACATTACTTGCAGGCATATCTGAGGCAGCAATAGTTGTAGCAATGATGGTACCTACGGCAGTGTTTTCATTAGTACTGCCACCTTTTCCATTTTCTAACTTTTTTTCCAATACACTTTTACGCTGCTTTTCTCGCACCACATGGCTTTGACGTCTGGCAAACCGCTGGCTTGGTCGACGTTCAAATTGCACTGTGCGCCTAGTGCGCTGCTGGAGGGTTGTTTGAAACTCTGTGCGTCCACTGCAATGTACAGGTTCTTGACACATTTATATTTAAAAAAAAAATCAGGGTTTTGAAAAATGTCTCGGCAAATTATTATCTATTAACATTTTCCATAAAAACTTTAAATATTATATTATAATCACTAACTGACCTGGACATAAAAAAAAAAGTATAATCAAATTACAGTCAGTGAAATTTCACATACAGTTAAGCTCACAACATACCTGTACCTAAACCTTGAACCCATCCTGAAGAAGTTTTGCCTTCCCGAGGGTCCCTTACTGGGAGCTTTCAAACGGAAAAAGGAATGGTGTTCAACTGCACACTTCCATAGGTGTTTACACGCCTTTTCGTTGTGCAATCTGTAAAAAGAGTAGGTATTATAGTTTCACAAACACATTTAATTAATCCATTCCTACACAATGCTCAGAGCAATATGATTAGACTGAGAAACAGCAAGGATGGATTTCCTTGCTGATAACTTGTAGTCTTACAGGAAAATGAAACTGGTAATGGTAGCCAAATGAGTTTTGCTTACCATTACAGTACCAGTTTCATAATTCAGAATTTTGCTGAATTTTAACCAAGATATGTTGCAAATAATGACAAGGTTTATTCTTTACCATGTGACTTGAAATTGAATTGTTAATGTGACTAACATCCAGGAATACAGTGTGTCAGGCATTAAAAGCTATATAAAACACATTATTATATAAATAATTGCACATTAAATAAAATATTGCAAAGTACAGTGAGCCCCCATTATATACAGATCCCTCTTATTATAGATTCTCAGATTAGCCTAAAAGGCATACCAGTAAATCTGGTTATGTCCTTATTTATTTGTTAGAGTTATTTGCCCAAAGCACTTTGCGTAATAGTGGCTTCATTAGTACATGTATGTGTAATTCCTTTCTCCACAATTGTACATTACTCTTATGCTCTTTGTACACACACTTTTTTTAATAAAAGTTTGAATTTGGTTCTTACAGATTTATACACACACACAGTATTCCTTTTACAAGACCATTACATTTATTTTTTGGAACAGTACATGTATTATAACTTTAAATACACACCCACTCTGATGGGTTACAGCAGTGTGTGAATGATCAAAAACCCCGACATGCCTGCAATTTTCCGTGCATGGGTTAATGACGCTAAGAGTACTAAGCTACTACAACACTCTTACCCTCACCTAAAGACAAAGGTGTGCTCCTGTTCCCGGCCCTCATCATCATCTTCAACCACCATCAGTGTCAACTTCTTCTTCTTGAAGTCTAGACGAGTTATCTTGGGCCAGAAGAAGAGTCCGATCTTCGTTTCGTCCTCAAAGACCAAAATCCCCGTTGGGGTGAGACCCAATCTGTATCCCTGACCATCTTTGCCCTACAAAATTAAAAGACCATTAAAAAATATATATACAGAATATATCTTAACGTTTCTTTGGCTGCAGATAAAATATAAATAAGTTAGATGACCGACATATTACATTTTTTTTTAAATATATATACAGAATATATCTTAACGTTTCTTTGGCTCCAGATAAAATATAAATAAGTTAGATGACCAACATATTACATTTTAAGTTCCAAACTCTTCACCCACTACATAACCTTGTGATATGTATCTCTACAAGTGAGAATACAATCCATGGAAGCTAATTTGAAAGATGTTTCCTGCAATACAGTATATTTATAAATTAAAATAATTTCTACATCAGTTTTAGTTGTCCTTGTGAATTAACATACTGTACTATATATATCTATCTATTGCAAATAATTTTATATAAAGTTCTTTTATAATTTCATAATTAAACTGTACAGTATCTTATGTTTTAACTATTTGATTATTCTACAATATAATAAAAAACAAAGCAATTTGGCTTATTTGATGAAAAACTGACCATTAACAATTTAACATAAGATAATTTAATCAGAAAAAAATATTGCAGCAGCATATTGAAATTAGAATAATGAATAACATACAAACTGTACATTAAATCTTTCATCAGAAATACATATCAGTATACTCTAACTGAATCTTCCGTGGAGATCTACAATATATGTTGTGCTGTAACAGGATGTCATTGATGAATATAACAGTACAGGTACAGTATATATTGTGTGTGTAAACTGTCTCTGATAAGGTAGTGAGAACATAAAATACCATATACATAGTACTGTACTGTAATTCCACAAAATGGAATTACTGGTACAGTAATGGTACTGATCAAACCTCAATGACCTATTTATCTTCCAATTCTACCATTAAAGAAAACATGAGTAGTGTTTTTTATGAGTAATGTAGCACTCACTCGCTAACTGGATGAATGTGTGTGTAATTACCTAAGTGTAGTTACCTAAGTGTAGTTACAGGATGAGAGCTACACTTGTGGTATCCCATCTCCCCAGCACTCTGTCATATAACACTTTGAAATTACCGACGGTTTTGGCCTCCACCACCACCTCACCTAACTTGTATTAACTTGTAACCTAACTTGTGTGTAATGAAATATGTCCAATGGAAACAAAGTAGTTCAAGTGAAGTAGTGTACTAGCAACAGTGTTGAGCACAGGTAAGACATGTAAGGAGTACAACATGCCACGCTGCTTGCCAGTCACAGGTATCTCAAGAGTAGATGCAATGAAAAAAGATGTGCAGCTTCCTGTACCCTCTACACCCCATTTACCTGGAAATCAGGTAAGGACTGACTGCAAGAGAGCAGTTAAGGAAGGTATTCTCTACCACCAACTCTAACATACCTCAAAATATTATATTAAAATAATAACAAAACCCTCCCCTCTTTCACTCCCCAGTATCAGGGGATACAGGGGAGTTATATAGAACACATGGACAGGCTTCGGATTCGAAGGCCTCCGTGTGAGTGTCAGGATCATAGTCACCAAGTTCAGCCAAGGAAAATAAAAACCAATGATAATCCTGTTGATAATTAACCACAAATTAATATTGCTACTAATAATTGTAATAATTGTTCCCAATCTTTTGTAAGCCCCGTTTGGTTCCCCTTGTTGGGAACAGGAAGCCTATCAAGACCTATCATGGTCCCAATATGTCAATTTCGACGCATTTCATACAGCTATTTAACTCCCAAGTTTTCACCATATTAACTGCTGGGTGAATAAAGGCTTCTGGCGAAAGGTGCCCTAACCTGTCTGTCCCGTGGCAGAAATGAACTTGCAGCCTTTCGGTTGGTCAACTGTGCTGACTACTGCTTATAGGTGATGTTATGAGAACAGGCTTGTACATACAGGGAGTGTAATGAGTAAGGGGGGGGGGGTATAATGAGTACTCTGGGGTGAAATGAATAGTGTATACATAATTAGTTGCCACTGGAATGCATCATATTTAGTTAATAGATTCATTATTACAGGATAAGAGATTTTTCCATAAAAAAAAAAAACTGCTACTGGCAGTCAACTCACCAGGACTGTGTGCATATCGACACCATACATCTCCAACCACTTGGCTTTGTTCAAATAGCTCTGTTCGGCTTGCGCTGGTGTCAGTCCACTATTAAAAAATGACAATTAATAAAGTATAGTAAGTTACATTATTCTAATTTTTCGTTAGCATGAACAAATTGGTGTTAAATAAACTATGATCTAAATTATACATGCAGCTTCATATTTTATATATATATATATATGTATATAGCCATATTTTTACTATATATATATATATATAAGTCGTACCTAGTAGCCAGAACGCACTTTTCAGCCTACTATGCAAGGCCCGATTTGCCTAATAAGCCAAGTTTTCATGAATTAATATATTTTCTCTAATTTTTTTCTTATGAAATGATAAAGCTACCCATTTCATTATGTATGAGGTCAATTTCTTTTTATTGGAGTTAAAATTAACGTAGTTATATGACCGAACCTAACCAACCCTACCTAACCTAACCTAACCTAACCTATCTTTATAGGTTAGGCTAGGTTAGGTAGTCGAAAAAGTTAGGTTAGGTTAAATTAGGTAGGTTAAGTAGTCGAAAAACAATTCATGAAAACTTGGCTTATTAGGCAAATCGGGCCTTGCATAGTAGGCTGAGAAGTGCGTTCTGGCTACTAGGTACGACATATATATATATATATATATATATATATATATATATATATATATATATATATATATATATATATATATATATATATTTATATATTTTACACACACACACACACACTGTATATAATATGTTATAAACAAACATCTAACCAAATACAGTATTTCCAATTTTTTTCTATTTCATAAAGCTTTCAATTTGTGTGCTTGTATTCCCAGCATGAAAGCTGGCCTCGGTAACTTACGTGCACTCTTTATACTTTTCTAGCGTGTCCTCCTCCATCGCATCAGTTTGGAGGGGGTTAAAATGGAACTCCGAAACGAACCCCACTGTGTGAATGTCTGGATCATAGTCGCCAAGTTCAGCTAAGGAAAATAAAATCAGTGATAATCATGGTGATAACCACAAATTAATAGTGCTACTAATAATTGTAATAAATTACAGAGTAACACATTAAAAAAAGCCTCCAACAACACCTCTCACAAACAAATATTCCCAAGTCCACTCCTAAAGAAAAAGTGACCAGTGAGAACACGGATGTAAGATCTATTAAAAGTATCTCACAGTATGACTGTTCTCTACATCAATGACCCTCATCTAGCTGGGTGCACAATATATTATTTGCCTTGTCTATGACCGATTGAGAGTGAGAAGAGTACTGGAGCAAGTACTGTACAGTACTCTGGAGGGCAGATTTTCATGACGAATGACCTAGATTTTACTTTATTGACTACTTGAAGGGATAGCCAGCAATGCCTGGGTCTGACTGTCCCCCATCCCCTCCCCTCCCGCCCTATTTCTCCCTCTTTCCCCTTCTCCCTGTCCACCTGATATGCCCATGTTGGGCACATACCCAAACAGCAATTACTGGGAAAAATTGGGTGAAGCTAAACCCAAGCATCTGGCCTCCAACCTTGGACAGACATGTCCAAGGTGTCTCCATTGATACATAGATATAGAAATTAAGAAATTAAGGATCCACCTTCCTATTTTGCCAGTTATTACATTTTGTGGGCATTGTGTACAATGACACCATGGGCACATTTATCAAAAAATTTTGTGAAGTTCGTGCATATTACATTGGCTTATTTGTCTTTCATGGCATCCAAGGCCATGTTGGTGCTTTTTTTTTCTTTTATGCCATCACCACCACCAACAGTCATGTTTTTGCCATTTGTGGTGATGAGGTTGGTAATGGTAATATATTTGTTGAACTTTTCTTGGTCGTGGTGACGATGGTGACACTGGCAACAGCAATGCTGGAAGGATTGAAAAGTACGAGAGAGGAGTTGATGATACTTACACTGAAGGCTGAGCGCAAAGAGCTCAACAGCCTGCTGGTAGGGCACCTCCAGTTTCCCAGAGAGAATGTCATGCTTCAATTGCAAGAAGAACTGGTACCTGCAACATAAACACATCAATGTAACTTAACCAAGACAATTATAACACGGATGAATCATTACTATCATACCACACCTGAAAGTGCAGATGCTGTGTTCTCTGCCTGCCTGCTCCATACTCACACTCTCATATACCTCTCATTCCTTCCCATCTCAAACTCCCACCCACCTTTCTTCCCTACAGCCCCCCACCCATTTTTACCGTCTCCACTCCACTCCCTCATTTAGATTGTAATACTTGAGGATTTTAATTGGGATTTTTTAAATATTAATATATTTTAATATTATCATATTTTCCAAGTGTAAATTATTATATACTGTATATCTTCTGCCTGCACTCTAAGGAATGCAGATTTTAAAATTTCATGTGGCCCCAATCATTTAGATGTTTTATCAAGTGGATTCTAGCAATAAAGGCTCTTTACACGTTATCCAGGCCAGCAATTTATCCATCTTTTAATGAGGCTGTTATTGTGCACCAGTATTCCACCCTAGAGAGTACTAATGTCTTGAAAAGTATTATCAGTTGCATCGCTTGTATGAAAAGTTCTTCTTATACAACTCTGTCTTCTTGGAGCTGTGACAGCTACTTTATTGTGTTCTTTAAAAATAATGTCTTCCGACATAATTACCCCTCAATTTTATTATATTATATGTATATATAACACACACTTGCAGAAACACGCAAGTCGATTATATCAGAAAGAACTCTCGTGAAAGGTTCATACCTTAGACTGACAGGGGCAATGAACCCCCTAGACAAGTCCAGTACTCTGACCACATGACCACCAGATAATTGTCTGGGTCATGTGGTCAGAGTAGTACTGGACTTGTTTAGGGGTTCATTACCCCCTCTAAGTCTAAGGTATCAACCTTTCACAAGAGGAGTTCTTTCTGACACACACACACAAATGGAATGCATTATCAAGTGATGGAATGGAATGCAAATGGAATGGAAAACAAATGGAATGCATTAGGAAGTGATGTGGTGGAGGCTGACTCCATACACAGTTTCAAGTGTAGATATGATAAAGCTCAATAGGCTCAGGAAACTGTACACCTGTTGATTGACGGTTGAGAGGCGGGACCAAAGAGCCAGAGCTCAACCCCCGCAAACACAACTGAGTACAAAGTTCTTACATTCTTGTACAACCACTAGCAGGCGTAGTGTTTCGGGCAAATCTTTTAATGTAAATCTTTCTCGTTTTATAGTGTGATTTGATTGCATTTGATATGTGGTTTCCATTTTCATATTTTCGTTTTTTTCCGTGGAGCAGTAGCTGAAGCTTATCTTCAGTAAATATAATTTTCTGTGGCGAATTGAAAGACCTAAATTATATAAGTTTCAAGGTTTGCAGTGACGTCTATCCAGGATATGTTAAGTTAAATAAATCTTAAAAGAAAACCATAGGGAATAACATCACAACGAACAATATTGAGGGAAATTAACAAAGAGGACAGGGACAGCCTCAGTAACCCGAGAAATTTAGAACAAGATGGCACATGTGGAAAAATGAAAACTAAAATGACTTGTAGAAATAAAGGAAATGCTCCAACCCTATACAGGTGATCAACAAGTGGAATACACTAAAAAGAAAAGCCGTGGAAGCCACCTCCATGCATAATTTTATGACCCAATTTTATAAAGAAGTCTAAGTAGAGCATGTTAAATTAAAACACACGTTCAACAAGACTAGTATACTTGGCATAATGAACTAGATCTCACTTCTC
>WNGS01063839.1:12131744-12146273 GCA_020271785.1 Procambarus virginalis
CAACTTGTGGATTTGTTATTTGTATTGCTTAGAATTTGTCTGGTAATCGTAACAGCATAGGCCTGTGCGGGGGGTGGTCACCCCAACACATGTTAGGGCTTCAAAAAAAACTGGTTCGATTTTTTATCTGAAAATGTTATTAATATTTTCAAGCAACATTTTCAAAAATGTTATTAATATTTTCAAGCAACATTTTCACAAATGTTATTAATATTTTCAAGCATGTATTGTTCACCTTTGTGTGCTCCCAGCACAGTGTGTGCTTGTAGTGTGTGTGCGCTTCCGAGTATGTCTTACACTAACTTGAGGCTAGCTTGAGGGCCGGTGTTCCTTGGATGACAGTGTGATCAACAAGACTGTTGAGCCTAGCTAGATGTCGTGTGATGTAGGAACCTCGGCCCGGTTACTCAAGTATCCACTGGTGTTGACCAAGCTTCCCTCTCTATTTAACACAGTTGGGAGTCTTGTTGGTAAAGTCACATAGAAATATAGAGGGAGGGGCCGACCCCTCAGTGTTTAAGAGAGAACTGGGTAAGCACCACCAAAGGATACCTGATCAACCAGGCTGTGATTCATACGTCAGGCTGCGAGCAGCCGCGTCAAACAACCTGGTTGACCAGTCCAGCAACGAGGAGGCCTGTTCGACGACCGGGCCGTGGGGACGCTAAGCCCCGGAAACACTGCAGGGTAATTTCAAGGAGGGTGTTGAATAGTCTTGAGCCCCCCTAATGTTAATTAATTGGTCTGTTAGAATAGTTATTGCACTCCTTTCTTCTCAGTGGGGCTATTTTGTGAATGTGTGTGTCTGGGTGTCCATGTCCGCTTGCCTGTGTGCTCGCGCGCTGAAAGACCGTGAGCATTCTGCTGATCATTTTCAATGGCTTAGGCTGCAAATAAATCCCATATTTTTCTGGTCCTTGCATTCATTAAAAAATCAAACTGGGACAAATATAATTTGATATAATACAAAACTCGATCACACTATAGAGTTATCATAGGCCTGGGAGTAACCATGTTGTTTGAGCTAAGGTTTAAAATTACAAGTTACTAGGCCTACAAGAGAGGTTCCTTACCAAAACGTTTCCGGCCTAGATACCGAGCCAGTGATGCTGCTGGTTAAGGGTCTGGGCCATATAGCATTACTGTACGCTAACAGCAAGAGCTTTGTTTAAGGCTGGCCATGTTGCAGAATTTGGGACTGCAACAAATGTCTCCAGTGATATGTTGCAGACTGGTGACAATTTTATAAGAATAAAGGGCCCAAGGTCCCTTCAGTTATAAGAGGAATTACTAGGAGCCCCAAAGTCTTGTCAAGCGGTCCACTGACACGTTTCTTTAAAATGTTATTGTGGTGCTTTAGCCAGTCGGCAAGCTGTAGGCACCTATAGTGTGGGTGATGAGGCTTTTAAACTGTTAGGGGCCATGGGGGTGGTGATCCCTGGAATCATTTGAAAGTAGTTAGCATGTGGTGTGGTTGAGCCGGGTGGTTAGGAGAGAGCCGTGCAGGTAATGACGGGGGTGACTGAGGTCGGGTCCAGACTTGACTGCTGTATTAGTGGTGGCCGGGGGGGGGGGTAACTGTAAGGCAAGGTGGGGGAAGGTAGTACAAAGAGGAGCGTCGGGAAGAGGGTAAGGGGGAGAAAGGTAAGGGGAACGAGGGACGAGAAGGGTGCCAACAGTCAAAATCTTGGTTGACCAGCTCGCTTCCAGGAAGAAAACATTCTTATCTGTTGTTTAATTAAGATTCGCTACTTGGAAGCACGGGCTATGGTGAGCCCGCACTATCTTATTTCTCTCGTCATTACACAAAATTATGCATGTAACTATAATTGCAGTCTCATGGTGAAAGTGGTGGTCTATAGGAGGAATATTTAAGGACTTGACGTTAGTTCAGTCACTGGGCCTCACCTTGCTCCTGCTCATTTTGTTGACACCGCTAGGAAGGGCCGTGACCCTTGGCGCAACGGCACCTGTCATGTGTGTCCGGGAGCACGTGTCGCGCGCGGCCCGGTCTCTCACCTGGTGTGGTGGCTGACGGTTGGATCAGTCAGCTTGTTGCTGCAGGCCGCTCCTGTTCCAGCGTAAACACCACACCCCAGTTTGAGCAGGAAATATTTGGAGTTTATAAAAGTTCACCCTTGAACACAAATTATCGGTTGATAATTAATTCCCATTTACAAGTAAGCGGTTAAAAAGTCTTTGGCCTTTAATGTTCTTATTGTACTCCTGCTTTTAAATGGGACATGTTTTACACACAATAATTAACCTGCTTCCTGGTCTCGTAAGGAATAATTTGTGTGTGACGCTTGGGAACCAGTTTCTTTAATATTTCCCATATATGACTTTATCTCCAACCTGCGTGTTAGGGAATTACAGTTGATTGATTCTGAGCGTTTCTAATAATTTAGGAGTTTTATTGAATGAATTCTGGCATTAGGTATTGTCTGGACATTCTCCACGTCAGGAATTTCGCAAGCCTTAAATAGAGCAGATAGTGTGCTGCAGTACAATTGCCTTAAAAAGTGTCATTGTTAGACTTTGTATCTTGTCTGAATGGCTTTTGATATTCAGTGTATTATTTTGCCAGCTGTGACACTTTGTCATGTTTAAATGTCAGGTCTTTTGGCATGATTACTCTCAGGTCTTTTGGCATGATTACTCTCAGGTCTTTTACGCTTTCCTTCCGCTCTGAGGTGTGGTTTGACTCTTAAGTTTTGGGTTCTACCCTGGGCTACACGACGTTTCACCACTCTGGCTATTGGTTTTGCTTTGTTCATTATTACCCATTTTCGGTTTGTTTATGGAATGGAAGATCCTTTTTCCAACCTATTCAGTTATTCCTTTCGTGTGTATTGTACGTGCTAATTACATCACGGGCACATTTATCCATTAGCTATAAGAGGCTGAGGCGTCCTGCTGTAAATCCATGTTGTCCAGGAGTGTGCAGTCATTTTTGACCCTTCTCCCTCCTCACCCCTCCATACTCTAATATTTTTATCCTATTAGAACTTAGAACTATATCCTATTAGAACTATTCGCCGCCCTGGTGAAACAGTTTGATTTGCTTTTAATTTATGGACGTTTCCGGTGTGCACAACCTCCATCTCCACAGGGTATCGAGGCCCTGTGAGTGTTTCTTTTTGCGATTCAGGATGAATGTAGAATTCCTTATGAACAACGTGTTCACATTCTCGATAGTAACCCAAATTTGGTGAGACGGAGACGGCCCATCTCGCAAGCTGTCTTGGCATAAGTGTGGAACATATGAGTTGCTACGACAGGCCTGTAGGAGTTAGGTTATAGTACGGAATCTGGGTCGAATCCTAGGACTTACCTCGTAGTGGAAACAGGAGCTGTGGAACCAGGCTGTTCTCACCTTCATTTCCAACGTCAAGAAACTGTCGTACTAAAGTGCCTTATCCTAACCTACCGGATGACCCATAAACAGAAAACGTGACATTATGTCAATTTCGCGAGCTACCTCCATTTTCTAGTACGACAAATTTTGGCCTCGGGTAGAGTATACGTCAAAATGTGTCGTGCTAATAGGAAGACGGGTTGGGGGACCAGGGACCAGATTCACGAAGCAGTTACGCAAGCACTTACGAACGTGTACATCTTTCCTCAATCTTTGACGGCTTTGGTTACATTTAATTAAATAGTTTACAAGCACGAAAACTTGCCAATCAACTGTTGTTATTGTTATAAACAGCTTCCTGGTGCTTCGGAGCTCATTAACTGTTTAGTAATTGTAACCAAAGCCACCAAAGATTGAGAAAAGATGTACAGGTTCGTAAGTGCTTGTATAACTGCTTCGTGAATCTGGCCCCAGCAGTTCACTAGCCTGGTGTGGTAGCCACGTCGCTGTTAATTAATGAGTTTGGGCCTGTCTGGCCTTTGTTGGCTAGTGTTTTACTGGCTTCTTGAGGCTTGCTGGAGTTTGTTTCTGTTGTGCCCACCTTCCTCATCGTTTGGCTTTGGGTCAAGTTTTTTTTTTTTAAGTTGACGGCACATTGTCAGGCGCGTTTACAATGTTTATTTGGTAACTGTCAAAGATTCAGTGTGTGTTCCTGATTTATATGTTGTTGGTGTTAGGCTAGTGGGTACACTAGCCTAACTAGTGGGAACACTAGCCTAACTAGTGGGAACACTAGCCTAACTAGTGGGAACACTAGCCTAACTAGTGGGAACAGTAGCCTAACTATTGGGAACAGTAGCCTAACTATTGGTTACAAGTTCATCATTGGTCTAACTTGTACCTAAACACGTGTCCAGGTCCTGAGCCTGTTACATCTACTGTAACCTGTAGCCGACCGGATGGGTGTAGGGGTGTATGGCAGGCATGGGTAGGGAGCCTCTTGAACTCTTTAATAAACTTTAAGCTAGCTGGGATAATAAAGTAAGTGCAGATAGACTTAGTGTATACATTAGCAAACTGTAACTTGCTTAGCTAAACCATATACACTGTACTGCATTGTGGTTTAGTTCTTGAGCCCAACACGTGCCTCTATAACCTCTCCACCTCCGCTCACAGCATGTATAGTGGGTGCCTACAAATGAGCTAAAGTGCTGCTGTTGTTGTTTTAGATTCAGCTACTCAGAACAAAAGTTCCAAGTAGCACGGGCTATGGTGAGCCCGTAGTGGACTTATCTGGCACAGGAGCGAGGCTGTGTATGCTAAAGTGCTGTCAGTGTTTGTAGTTATTGAATTCTTGGTATAACTGTTGTTTTTGTTATGGTCAGGAGGGAGGGGAGGAGCTAGAGCGTGCGAGGTGGGCGTGGCCCCCCTAAGACCTGATCAGTCTTTGTGTGGTCATGGCTCCGTGCCCCTCTCCACCTTCCCCAAGACCTCTCCCTCCTTGACCCCCCCACCTCCAGCCATCATCCCCAACCATCTTCCACTGACCTACAACCCATTTCTACCCTAGTAGTAGGCATCCATCAGTCTCAGGAGACTATGGAGTTGCGCTCTGGTTGTCGGTCTGGAATTGCCTCTCCAGAACGAGACGATACATTCCATGCAATTAGGCTTCATTGGAGCCTAATTAGCTGCAAATGTTTACAAGAGTACTAAACTATTCTGCTGTCAAGGCATTAGAACCTGTTTAAAAGTGTAAGCCTTTATTTGGAGGTGCGCTCGAGTTAGTCCAGTTTGATTTCATCAGTCACAATTACATTCTTACCTTTGTCCCCCCCCCCTCTTTCTTGTTCATTCTCCCTCCTGTTCTTCCCTTCATCTCTTTTACACTCACGGCGTCTTATAAAGAGGAGAGAGGCAGAATGGGAGAGTCACAGCCTCTACGGTGACAGTCTTGTGGCCAGGCTCACCGCCTCGTTAATTTTGTCCACTAATTGGTGCTTTCCAATTATCCCCCATGTGGTTAGCCCTCTCTCCTGCTCTACTTCGTCCTCCGTTTTCTATTGTCTGGCTGTCGCTTTTGTCGTGTTATCATCCATGTCGTTATCGTCGTGGTTATCTTAGTCGCCATTAGCATTATGCCCTCACGCATTCTCATTCCCTTAGCTGATGCCTCATTCCTCGCACTCCGAGAGACTTTGAGAGAGGGGATCCAGAACCGCTTAGGCTAAAGGTTAAGTTAGCCTAATTATTTGTAGCCTAAATTTAGCCTAAGGCTAAATTAACAAAAAAGTACTTTCGCTCTTGCATTGGCTAAGTTAGGAGGGCCTTCAGAGTGATGTATGTAGTGTTTTGTTATATGTACAAAGTGATATATATATGTACCTGACAACTGTCTCGAGAGTTCTTCCACACCAGAGACAAGGAGGCATCGCTCCAGGTCAATGGAGGGCAATGGGTAAAAGATCCCAATAGAAAAGTAAAGGTGTAAAAGGTTCTTTTGGAGTTCTATACAGTACGAAAAGGCAGTTCTATAAATATTGCAGCCCCAAGGCGTTTTATCTTAGTTTAGAGTTAAAGGGGGAATTGGGCTGTTTGCAGCGGCGTCCAACAACCTGCTTGACGCTCGGGTCAGAGAAGAGGATGGTCAGTGACGACATGAATTAGTTTTGTTTCTATTGAATATTATATCTAAATTTTAATTTAAGTGTTTCATGTTTGTATCCTGAGATCGATCTCATTAATACGAGCAAGCAAGATGGAAGTTTTACCGCGTCTAATTTGTAATTACGAGTTTGACTTTTGTATTTTATATATAATATTCCATATTTTAATAAATTTGTTTGTCATCCGCAGGTACGTATGCAAATGAATTCAGAGGGGCATGCAGGTGTATGGTAAGTACTTACCTAATTGTGCTTGCGGGGGTTGAGCTCTGGCTCTTGGTCCCGCCCCTCAACGGTCAATCAAATAAATAAATAAATGTTTTTCAGGTAAAGTACATACATACAAGAGGTTATACAAAAATTGATAGATTTATAGATAGAGCTAGTACATACAGTGCCTAAAGCCACTATTACCAACTAATGTACAGGTCCTGAGTCTACTGGGCTCCTATCATATCTACACTTGAAGCTGTGTATGGAGTCAGCCTCCACCACATCACTTCCTAGTTGCATTCCATTTGTCTACTAAGTGTGCGTCCATCTGTGTTTATTAAGATTCCCGATGACATCTTCAGTTGCATTATCAGATTTTCATACTGTAGTCTAGTAGTCAACTTTTGCACTTGTACATTTTCTCCTGTGCTTTACCGTTGTGGGTTTCATGCTGGTGCAGCATATTCAAGGTGTAGTCTAATGCACAATGCCGTGTGTGTGGTGTGTATGTATATATATATATATATATTATATATATATATATATATATATATATATATATATATATATAATATATATATATATCTATATATATTATATATATATATATATATATATATTATTTGCTGAAGTTCGTCAATACCATCCTTATGGAGGCTGGTGGTGGTCTGCTTGGGTGGTTTTAATGTTTGTCTACTCCCAGATCCAATTTATTTGATGGTTCTCGCAACTGTCTTGAATACTGTGTTGTCTTCTTTCTCCTCTCTCAAATCTCATTACATTTCTTATGGTTAAACTCCAGAAGCTATTCGTCCAGTCATTCATGAGGCGTGTTTAGGTGGTGGTGTGGTATCGTGTGTGTGTGTGTGGGGAGTGTGTGGTGAAAGTGTGTGTGGGGAGTGTGTGGTGAAAGTGTGTGTGGTGAGACTTGAGTGAGTGTTGTAAGAGTTTACCCTTAACATAGATTTGCCATAAAGGGCTTCTAATGTTATATACCGGCGCTCTGCGCGCACGGCCTCGTATGGATGAAGATAGTTATGTAACTTACAACCCAGGAGAATGAGTATACGTTCTAAGAATACATGGAGAATACATTCATAACACCCCCCCCCCAAATGTTCTAAATATACTTTGGGTTAGTATCGAGTCTCGACGAGAACACCAAACTAACACACCAGTCTTGATATGTTATACACCAAGCACATATAGGTGAGAACACTTGCCCAGCTGTGCGTGACACCTACACATTCTACCCCATATTAACACTACACCATACCAATGTATGGTGTAGGAGGTACCTACAATACAATACCCTATGGGGTACTACACGAATCAATGTTCACGAAGGTAACCAAGTGGGCGTGGTGTAGGAGTGGGCGTGGTGTAGGAGTGGGCGTGGTGTGAGAGTGGGAGTACATGAGTTGACGCGCTACAGTATTTAGGTTAATGAATGCGTGCGTTGACGAGGGAGGTCAGGCTTGTTTAGATGGGGGAATAGTGGAATGGGGGGGGATAGGGGTGCATATGGGGAGTGGAGGGGGAACGGGAGTGTCCTTACTATATGGGATGAACAACCCAGCGGGTTTTCTTCCTATTGGGGAGTGATGTACATGCTGCTATGGCGGTATGTCCACTCACAAGATGAGTGGCGCTGCCCAATACTGTCACTATGGCGGTATGTCCACTCACAAGATGAGTGGCGCTGCCCAATACTGTCACTATGGCGGTGTGTCCACTCACAAGATGAGTGGCGCTGCCCAATACTGTCACTATGGCGGTATGTCCACTCACAAGATGAGTGGCGCTGCCCAATAAACTCGCCCCTCGGGGCAAAATTTAAATAAAAAAATGATTTGGGTAAGAATTGTAAATTGAGGTGGAGAGTGGGAGAGAATGGAGAGGAGGAGGGGTGGATAGTTGAAGGAGAGATGAAATAGTGGTGAAGGGGGGAGCTGGAGACGAGACCTGTGACCCACTTCCTTTCCTTTGTTTAGGTCACTCCTGGCGCTCTTTACTCTTCTCACTCTCCCCTCCTCCTCCACCCCTTTCTCAGTAACACTGATATTTCTTACTTTTACAGGCTACCTCTTGCTGCTCCTAACGCAGTGCTTCTTAACCCCTTGTTCCTCGTGTTTCCCAAAACACGATTCCTTCTCTTCTCCCTCCTTCCCTCTCTTCTCCTTTCCCATCTTCTCCTTTCCCCTCTTCTCCTTTCCCCTCTTCTCCTTTCCCCTCTTCTCCTTTCCCCTCTTCTCCTTTCCCCTCTTCTCCTTTCCCCTCTTATCCTTCCCCCTCTTCTCCTTCCCCCTCTTACCTCCTCTCCCTTGACAACACTTCCACGCCAGCAGCCACGCACCACAATACATGCTGGGCTGTGTTGAACAGGGACGGCTTCCCTCTCCCAACAACTGTTGTTGTTCTCTTGAATATTTCTGGAGGTGAAAGACTAGAGGGGGGGGGGCGCACACCGGTGAGAAAGTCCGAAAAGTCACTGTCTATTGTCTATCTTATTACCTCTGCAGTAATAGTGCCTGTCTTTACCTTCCTCACAATAAAGATTTTAATATTATTATTATTATTATTATTATTATTATTATTATTATTATTATTTGCGTTGATTTGTTTACCTATGACCAATTTCTGGGGTTTCGTACCCGTGTAATCTGGCTTAGGGCCTGAAATGGTTTCCTGGTTACAGACGGCGCTGCGAGTGTTGTGGTGGCAGCCCGCAGGCCTGCGCACCTGATCAAGTTTTATATATATATATATATATATATATATATATATATATATATATATATATATATATATATATATATATATATATATATATATATATATATATATATATAACTCGCTCGCTCGCTAACAAAAGGTGATCCAGTATGAACACACCAACAAAACCTGTTTAAATGCATTCAAGACAGAAGCAACTACTGCATTTGGAATGAAAGTGAAATTGCTTATCATGGTATCTAAATCATTCGAGAGAGACCTGACCCTACCTGACCTGACCTGACCTGACCTGACTGGTCTGACAGGAACTGGTCACCTCCATGGCGGGGCATAAACGCGGGCCACAGTGTAAGATTGCAAGTCTTTTGCATTGGACGACTGACGACTGGAGATACAAGGTTCAAGAACTGAAGCTGGCGCAGGGTTGGCCGCAACTATAGGCGAGCACACACACGAGTCGGTGAACGATGTGTCCAAGGAGAAACTTGTCTGATTAAGGACACCGTGATAAATTTGTCTACATAGTCTTCCTCTGTCAGCGGGAGTATTTAATATATTATGCAAAATTGTAATTAATTTTGTCAATAAAGATGTTAATAATAATAATAATAATATATTATTATGTAGAGACGACGGTGGCGGTGTGTCATGGTGGTGATGGTTATAGATTCAGCTACTCGGAACAAGTTCCAAGAAGCACGGGCTATGGTGAGCCCGTGGTGGACTTACCTGGCACAGGAGCGGGGCTGCAGAAGTCATGGGCTGGATGTTATCGTGCATGTGGTGATGATTTACTGATGGTGGTTCCCTTGCATACCTGTCCCCTCATTCTCTGAGGGGAGGGGGACGTAGCACAGGTGTCGGGTATGTAGGAGAGTGAAGGGATAGGGGGTGGGGAGTAAGGGAAAGGGTGAGAGATGGGACGGGGGAATGTGTCAGGTGTGGAGAGTAAAGGGAGCTAGGGTTTGCGAGGAGACGTGGTACAAGTGACAGGTATGTGGGAGAGTGAGTGGGACAGGAGGAGAGGAAACGTGGCAGAGTAAGGGTGAGAGTGAGAGAGGGGAGGTAATGTAGCACAGGTGTTAGGTGTGTGTGTGTGGGAGAGGGAGGAGAGAGGGGTGGACGAGGGGACCGGGGGAAGGTGAGTAAGAGTCGAGTGTGAAATGCTTAACTGTACCGCTCTCCTGGTCATGACCTCTGTTCGTACCCTCTCTCTCCCCTCCCCCCCCCCCGCTCAGTCCTGTGCATGCGCGCGCGCTCCTGTGGCCTTAGGCCTCCTTTACACACGCGCACACGCGCGCGTATTAGGTCATCTAGTGATAAGTAATGATTTGTAATTAAACAAATCCAAGTTATATACATTGACAAACGTAAACATTATAATTGTGTCTGGGATATTCAGAGGCGCCGCCTGCCTCGCACAAACCTCTGGGATAGTACGTCGCAATTTTGACGTATAAATCCCTTAAGGCCACAAACTTGTATAGCAAAAAATCATAGCGGCTCTCACAGTTGACGTGATGTGTCCCGTTTTCTATTCGCTGGTCCTCGGGTAGGTTAGGTTCGGGTTGCTGAACTACGATATTGCCTAGTATTGGGAGTCCAAGCTTGGCTGACCAGTAGTACACATATTGACGAGCACCCATCTACGCGTTTTATCTCACCCCTATACCTACCACCTTCTCACTACCTGCTTCTAACCTACGAGATTACCCATCAACAGAAAACGGGACATGTCATTTACGTTAGCCGCTACCAATTCCTTGCTTGTAGGACAGTTTTTGGCCTTTAGGGTAAGTATACGTTAAAATGCGACCTGCTATTAGGAGGACGGGTTGCCCTCAGACCTGGGATGATTTCGGGGCTCTACGTCCCCGCGGCCCGGTCCCCGACCAGGCCTCTTACCCTTCCTCCCTCCCACCCTCCCCCTCCCTCTCCCAATTTCCTTGTGACTTAAGGGCCAAGAGAGTCAAATATGCTAAAAATGAAAACTGGTTCGATTTCACTCAAACTTTTTGACGGTGTATATGAAAAGGGTTTCATCTGGTCCAAATCTCAGCATCGTAGCACAAATATGAAGGGAGAAAAAAAATTGAATTGTCAATTTTCAAAAATGGTCAAAACCGATTATCAAACACAAGTGTCAACTGAAATCATGTCTATGACTCGGCTATCTCACAATAGCATATATTAACAAAATTATAATCAGTTTTATTAACAAAAATTCAGTTAAAAAAAGGGCTTTTTTTATCGGACGATTTCCATGAAACTTATAGACGTGACTGCTCGTAAGCCTATCTGTAAGGGTGCCAATTTTGGAGGAAATTGGTTGATGTCAACCTCAGCCACAGATGGCAGCACCTTAGGTCTGAGGGAGCCGGTCGGCCGAGCGGACAGCACGCTGAACTTGTGGTCCCGGGTTCGATCCCGGGCACCGGCGAGAAACAATGGGCAGAGTTTCTTTCACCCTATGCCCCTGTTACCTAGCAGTAAATAGGTACCTGGGTGTTAGTCAGCTATCACGGGCAGCTTCCTGGGGTGGAGGCCTGGTCGAGGACGGGCCGCGGGGACACTAAAAAGCCCCGAATTCATCTCAAGATAACCTCAAGATAACCTTAGACTTTAATATTTTAATGATTTATTTTTCAAGTAACATAAAACAGAGTTGGTACTCTTTCATTTGTATTCAATTTACATGGAACTTACACCTTATATGTAAAGTTTAGGTCTAAAATCTAAAGGAAGCGTTTTTTCCTAAGTTCATTTATTGATTTTATAAATAGCAATAAACATGATATATTTGCATAATTTTTTTTTTTGGGGGGGGGAACTTTGACTATTTGTGTTAGGAAAACTAAAGATGTTTTGGAAAATCCCCTCCTACAGATCTTTTATTATATGATAATGTGTCAGAAAAGTGTCATAGAATGATTATATTTGAAAAGGTGAAAGGTTTGAACTCATTTGAAAATGTGTAATATTCGTTGAACAAAAACAAAACAAAAAAACAAAATTAAATCTCCCTTTCTATTTAGGCTACAGTACTGAAACTTGGACCAATTGCAGCCCTCTTCATATGCAACTAGTCAAAAAAAAAAATTGGTTGACATTGAACGACTTTCATGTTGGAACTGTCTTGGCCCCTTAAGGGTCAGGTGCGGCAGGACCCCCGTCCGATACACCACAAATCTCCTCCCCCCCCCCCCCACACCACCAGGGGACCCCCCCCCCACCACACCACCAGGGACCCCCCCCCCATAATATTCGCCCCGTCTCGTCCTGTCTGTGCGCGCCATCTTCCAGGACTCCTGTTGATATGTTTGTACAGCAATGAACTTGTTTGAGAGCACGTGTGTTTATAGAGGGGAGAGAGGGGTGTGGTTGGTGGAGGGTGTGGTTGGTGGAGGTGTGGTTGGTGGAGGGTGTGGTTGGTGGAGGGTGTGGTTGGTGGAGGGTGGGGTGTGGTTGGTGGAGGGTGTGGTTGGTGGAGGGTGTGGTGTGGTTGGTGGAGGGAAGGGGTGTGGTTGGTGGAGGGAAGGGGTGTGGTTGGTGGAGGGTGGGGTGTGGTTGGTGGAGGGAAGGGGTGTGGTTGGTGGAGGGTGTGGTGTGGTTGGTGGAGGGAAGGGGTGTGGTTGGTGGAGGGGGTGAGCGTGGTTGGTGGAGGGTGTGGTTGTGGAGGGTGGGTTGGTGGAGGGTGTGGTTGGTGGAGGGTGGGTTGGTGGAGGTGTGGTTGGTGGAGGGTAGGGATTGGTGGAGGTGTGGGTTGGTTGGTGGAGGGAAGGGGTGTGGTTGTGGAGGTGTGTGGTTGTGGAGGTAGGGGTTGTGGTTGGTGGAGGGTTGTGGTTGGTGGAGGGAAGGGGTGTGGTTGGTGAGGGAAGGGATGTGGTTGGTGGAGGGTGTGGTTGGTGGAGGTGTGGTTGGTGGAGGGAAGGGATGGGTTGGTGGAGGAAGGGATGTGTGGTGGAGGGTGTGGTTGGTGAGGAAGGGGTGTGGTTGGGGAGGGAAGGGATGTGGTTGTGGAGGGAAGGGGTGTGGTGGTGGAGGGAAGGGGTGTGGTTGGTGGAGGGAAGGGGGTGTGGTTGGTGGAGGGAAGGGGTGTGGTTGGTGGAGGGAAGGGGTGTGGTTGGGTGGAGGGAAGGGGTGTGGTTGGTGGGGAAGGGAGTGTGGTTGGTGGAGGAGGGTGTGGTGGTGGAGGGAAGGGAGTGTGGTTGGGTGGAGGGAAGGGGTGTGGTTGGTGGAGGGAAGGGGTGTGGTGGTGGAAGGGGAAGGGATGTGGTTGGTGGAGGGAAGGGGTGTGGTTGGTGGAGGGAAGGGGTGTGGTTGGTGGACGGGAAGGGATGTGGTGGTGGAGGGAAGGGTGTGGTGGTGGAGGGTGTGGTTGGTGGAGGTGTGGTTGGTGGAGGGGTGTGGTGTGCGAGGTGTGGTGGTGGAGGTGTGGTGGTGGAGGGTGTGGTTGGTGGAGGGAAGGGGGTGTGGTTGGTGGAGGGAAGGGGTGTGGTTGGTGGAGGGAAGGGATGTGGTTGGTGGAGGGAAGGGTGTGGTTGGTGGACGGGAAGGGATGTGGTTGGTGGAGGGAAGGGATGTGCGTTGGTGGAGGGAAGAGATGTGGTTGGTGGAGGGAAGGGATGTGGTTGTGGAGGGAAGGGGTGTGGTTGGTGGAGGGAAGGGATGTGGTTGGTGGAGGGAAGGGGTGTGGATTGGTCGGAGGGAAGGGAGTGTGGTTGGTGGAGGAAGGGGTGTGGTTGGTGGAGGGAAGGGATGTGGTTGGTGGAGGGAAGGGATGTGGTTGGTGGAGGGAAGGGATGTGGTTGGTGGAGGGAAGGGATGTGGTTGGTGGAGGGAAGAGATGTGGTTGGTGGAGGGAAGGGATGTGGTTGGTGGAGGGAAGAGATGTGGTTGGTGGAGGGGAAGGGATGTGGTTGGTGGAGGGAAGGGATGTCGGTTGGCTGGAGGGAAGGGATGTAGTTGGTTGGAGGGACAGGGATGTGGTGGATGGAGGAATGGATGTAGTTGGTGGAGGGAAGGGATGTAGTTGGTGGAGGGAAGGGATGTGGTTGGTGGAGGAAGGGGGTGTGGTTGGTGGGAGGGAAGGGATGTGGTTGGTGGAGGAAGGGGTGTGGTTGGTGGAGGGAAGGGATGTGGTTGGTGGAGGGAAGGGATGTGGTTGGTGGAGTGAAGGGATGTGGTTGGTGGAGTGAAGGGATGTGAATGATGAGTGATGGAGTGAGGAGGGGATGGCGTGATGAGGAGGGGGAGGGGGGGGGGGTGAGCATAAGGAGGCACAGGACGAAGGTACATATGATGAGGGTGGAGGATGATAAGGAGGGAGTGAGGGGTGTGAGGGAGGGAGGGAGGGAGGAATGGTGGGGGTGGGTGGCCTGCGGCAGGCCAGGCTGAGGTTGACCGCGGACTGCGGCCAGAGCCTGCAGCATGCCACCCATAAACACTCGCCGCCCGTCCCACCACACTCCTCTCCACCTCCACATTACTTTTGTTCCGTTTCATTTGCTTGGCCTTTACCGACATTATACCTTTGTTGACTTTTGTATTCCGTCT
>WNGS01063839.1:12146298-12164194 GCA_020271785.1 Procambarus virginalis
CGGCCCGAGGCCAGGCTCGACTTGTGAGAGTTTGGTCCCACCAGGCTGTTGCTTGGAGCGGCCCGCAGGCCCACATACCCACCACAGCCCGGCTGATCCGGAACTTCTTTTAGAAACAGTCCAGTTTTCTCTTGAGATGTCCACGGTTGTTCCGGCAATATTTCTTATAGTCGCTGGGAGGACGTGAACAACCGCGGACCTTTATACAATGCTCCCTTATCCTTTATACTGAATACAATAATCACGGAACAAACTGTACAATGTTTGATATGTAACAATAGTTTGGTTAATTCATTATGCACCTCACACCCATCCTGTGACAGGTAGCGGACAAGCTTATAAATGCACATAATAAGCTCAAGGACTGAATCTCAATATTCATTTAGCCAAGGAAGTTACAGTAGTTTAATGAGCTAGCTAACAAATGCATCAACAGTCTAGGCATAGTTGTGGCGGGTTTAACCTGTTACAAACAAATTTAAGTTTGAGAAATAAATGCCTTTGAACATTTATAAGAACAGCAATTTACAATAAATATGGACGTTCAAACGGTGTACTCATTACATTTAGTATTTATCATTGTGACCTTGACATTGCTACTGCAATATTACTTACTGCTACCTATATTTGTATAAGGAATTGGAGGTTCTGAGGTTTAAAGAAAGAGGTAAGGGGGAGAAACCTGGAGGGAGAGAGAGAGGAGAGGTGAAGGGAGAAGTGAGAGAACAAGGAGCCTCTGTGTGGGTGGAGTGAGGAACCTTGGAGCAGCAGCAGCAGCAGCGCCACCACTCCGGCCGCCCCGTCACACCCGCCAGTGTCCAGCCACTAGTCTACCACAACACACGCCACGCCTCAACGTTACACTCCACTCACTAACATAACACAACGCCCAACTGCGTTAAATACCCTCCTAATTTTTAACATTAATCGTCCTTCATCGTGACCCCTTAGGGACACCACCAATCACAACAAGACCAGCAACACGCTGGCACGAAAAAAAAGCTCTCCCCTTCCCCCTAACAACAAAAAAAAGATTCTACGCCACAACTTTAACGGCTATTTATCACATTCTCCGCTTTCTTCCCAAGATTTGTCAATTACCAATTTAACTGACCTTCGAGGGTTGGGATTCAAGCATTTTTGTGTAACATTTCTGTTTTTTTTTTTACATCATGTGATTCTATCCTTTATTTTATCCATTTGACGTGTAAGGTGTCCCTATTAATTCGTCCGTTGTCCGGTTGCAAAATGGTACTGGGTACAAATGACAGGATGAACAATCCAGTGGGTTTCTTCCTATTGGGGAGTGTTGTACATGCTGCTATGGCGTTATGTCCACTCACAGATGAGTGGCGCTGCCCAATAACTCACCCCTCGGGGCAAAATTAAATTTAATGGTCCCCCTAGCTAGCGACTGACTTCCCTCCAGGATACAACCCACAACAGTCGACCAACTTCCAGGTACCTATTTTACTGGCAAGGTAGAGGTTTCTCGTCATCTGGTGCACGGATATGTACAAAAATCACACCCATCCCCCCTTGCCCGGGAATGAAAACCTAGGACCATTCAATTGAGAATTGCTTGTACGAAACACTGCCCTACGTATAGGTCACATTACTTGTTTATTTATTTATACATATACAAGAAGGTACACTGGGTTTATGAGAGTACATAGATAAATGTACTATATCATTATCATAAAACTTAAATCTAGTATCTAAATCTAAAATCCAATATCATAAACATATCATGATGTGTTTACATTCTTTTAAACCACTAACACGCACCAAGTTTCGGGCAGAAAAGTGAGGAGCTCAGACAAGAAACCTTGCGAGTGCGGAGCTTCGACGCAGTCTCTATGGGTTAAATTATGTAATGACATATATATACAAGCTAACTGCCACGATTTTTACCATGGTGATCACCTGGAAAGCCTAGTCCCCGACCAGGCTGCTGGAGGTTTCACCCGAGAAGCCTAGTCCCAGACCAGGCTGCTGAAGGTGATCACCCGAGAAGCCTAGTCCCAGACCAGGCTGCTGGAGGATCACCCGAGAAGCCTAGTCCCAGACCAGGCTGCTGGAGGTGATCACTCGAGAAGCCTAGTCCCAGACCAGGCTGCTGGAGGAAAACACAATAACTTGGCCACTAAAGGTTCGTCAAGGGTAAGGCAAGTCCGGACAGTTTTGTAAGCAGAACCTGTTAACACTATTAATTAACAGCTGGCAACAAGCGTCTCAAATCATTCTATTTTTCGTTCACTCCTTTACGCTCCTCTACTTTTCACTTAGGTCAGCGTAATTTCAAATTGTTTCGCTGAATCAGATTTAAATGTAAATTCAATTCACGTTATATATATAGATATGGACAAAAGATGAAAAATATGACCCTGAAAAAATAGTTGGCCGGAATACCATTTATATATAATATATATCATATATATATATATATATATATATATATATATATATTATATATATATAGATATATATATATATATATATATATATATGGCAGAGTGTAAAGTAAGTAAAGGGGGTTAGCGGGAAAAATTGAGAAAGCTAGGGGGGGGGCTATGTCAATTGTAATCACCTGTTGTTGACTATTCAATAACTTGCAATATACAAGTTATATAGCTTGTATTATACAAGTTATATAGGCAGCTCTCTTGTCTTGGCACTGTAAGACAGACGGAAATATAGGTACAAATTCACAGGAGCCGTGATGGGAATTCGATATATATTCGGAAATATTCGAATTCGAATTCGGAAATATATGTATGCTTGTTTGAAATGCATTTGTAAACGGCAATACGCAAATGTATATATATGCGGGTTAGAACTGTATAAATGTATGACCACGTTTGAGGTAGAAAAAATTATAATTTACAGAATTTTTCGACATATTCCATATAACTGCAACATCGTCAGTACTTTTATAATTTGAGGCACTATTACACGCACTGGCAGCTTTCCGGAACCACATTTATTGGTCAATGTCAATTTTATCATACAATAACCATCCTATTAACTGTATTTGGTTAGCACAGCTGACTTGTCACCTTGTCTGATGTATTCACACCTAGACTGATGTTGTATCGTTACTAAGTTGCACACAAATTTTACTTGATATAACGCAGTTCATGGATGTCGCATGTGAGTAATTAGACTAATGCTGTTCTGGTACCAGTTGTACGGGTATTTCTGTATGCCATGCCACCTACAATAACGCAGTTATGTTGTAAATCAGAGCTGGTGATAAATGAACATTCACAAGGAATTGTGAATGTTCTTGTGAACTTGCGTATCACATTTTCTTTGTGATAATATCAAGAGGCACACTTGACGCAGTGTCAGTAGCGAGTGGAACTTACAGTGGCACCTTGTTGCCACCTCTTCTTGTGCTTTTCCTCAGTAGTTACATTGCAAACTTGTATTAGAACGTATATTAATATATATATATATATATTGACGAGGGTTCGAACCTACGTCCGAGAGGCTCCCAGACGCGCCTTAATATAAAGGCCACATATCTGGTATACAAATATTGACGTATAAATGAATAGGTCCTGATTAGATCACGAAAATATGCGGAAATATCACGAGACTTTCTGGGCCCCTTTCGAGATCCCGTATAATGTGCAGGAGTCATCATGCGATTGAACTCGTCCATCCAGAGGCTCCCGTACCGCGACGCGTGACGAAACGCAATCATGGGCGTCTCGTACCGTGTATCTGTCATCACTTCCGCCACGGCAGCGTCTCGCCCCTTCAAGGGTATCATCCTCGCAGGCAACTCCCTCTGGTTAACAGTTACTGAATACCTTGTCACGACAGCATCATGCTTCTTCTACACTTCACGTCTCAGAAAAAAAAATTATTTCCGAAAAGAGCTAAGCAACTTTATCTTAAATTCTATTTATTGCTAACCTCGTGTAAAATATGTTGGATACGGCATAATCCGGTACAAGCATTCTTTGGTACTGGATAACAATTTTTAATTACTATAATGATTCGCACTTGAATAGCAGAGGGACTAGTTTATAAAATAGGCCTATTGGGACAATCAAATCTATATAAAAGAACTTACTACGATGTGTGGGAGAAATAGCTCCTCTATTTCTGAAATATCTACCATTAAAACTATACCTGTCGACTTACCCCCCAGCTCTTGCTGTCTAAAAGTCAAGCTGAGCAATTAAGCTGCCCAGCCACGGTCAAATCAGAGTTACCGGGTAGAAAGACTTGGGTAAATACTGTTTCAGTAACAGGGTTTGTTGATTTGTGGAACCAATTGCCGCGTACGTGGTGGTAACCTTGATTGTTTCAAGCGTTGGGTTGGACATGTCTATGAATGGGAATAGTCGGTGGTGATAAATCGGAGCTGCCTCGTCTGGGCCCAATAGGCTTCTGCGGCTTAGCTTTATTCTTAGGTAACGCATGCTGGCAAGTCCCTCGGACAAAATTCAGGCCTATGTGTTATTGGACCGTTTGGAAAAACCGTTCTATTATGGAAACACAAGCAACATCATATCCCAACACCCTGTTTACCGCCACTCATACGATAAGCCTTGTTTTAACCACTGAATTCTCCTCGTGCTCGATACTACCGCATCAGCGCACACAAACACATCGACCATTAGGTGACCTCAAGCAGAGAGTTTCACTTCAGAAGCACTGACACCCGAATCGGGATTCACGGTCTTCAACCCTCTTCACCTGATGGGTGCTTGACTGGGAATGTATTTGTGTGACTAGGGTTTTGCAATTGTATTTAAAAACCGTAAAAAGCTATTAAAAATAGTGGTTTTAATTTTGGGCCAAGGTATATTTATTCAATTTTAAAGGTACCTCACATATAAAAAGCGTGATCAAACTGATGAAATTTATGCATAAGAGGTGTCTTACGTCTGAAAGCTAGTAACATCTAACTAATCCAGCCGAAAAGAGGTTATATACTTTTATCAACTAGATTCTTGAATTGATGTGAAAAATTAACGCCACCAAGAGGTGTCCACGGGTATGGATAGCCCTCAAACTCCCTATGAATGTGACAAAATATATAGAGAGGGAGATTGGGAGAGGGGAAAGAAAGAGAGATAAAAGAAGATATGAGAAAGAGATAAAGAGAGGATAGAGATAGAGAGAGAAGAGGGAATATTATTAATTCAAGCCTCATAACCCGGGCATAATACCTAGCCTGAGACATAACTCGGCAATATATCCCAGAGCACTACATATTAAAGAGAGATAACGCGCCGTTTAAATGGGCCGGCTTGGGGAGTAGAACAACTCCCAGAACCCATCAAGCAGGTATTATTGGGTGGAGTTGTTGTTTTGTTTACGGTTATACTGCAGTGGTACCTGCTTTCACTTTGTTTCCTTGGAGATCACGTTGCGGTGATAGGGAAATATTCTGGCTTTCAAGGTCAGGTCATAGTTATTAAAAACTGTTACCTTTACTCAGAATAATAGAGGCGGTTATTATGTCATAAGGCTGTGCTCCGTAGCCTGGGTACTTAATTAATTACTTGACAGTAATTACTACGTAATTATTGTCATGACTTGGGCAATTTTAGTATACTCGAGGATTGTAGAAGGGACATGGTACAGTGGTTGATGATGCTCGTCATTCGGTCAGGTTAAGCACCGTCAGGTCTGGCTGGTAACCGAATAGGTGATCGCACAAACTGCCTCGTCCCTGACTTGCGGTCCTCGATAAGCTTAAGAGGCTTCCTGTCTCCTACAGTGATATATCAGTAGGCCTATACCAGTTTATCTGAAGTATGCTGTTGAGATAGTGGCAATATTTAGACATTGGCATTTTGGCATTGGCTACCCTAGTAGCCTATGATTGTATTGTATTGGTAGTTATGACCAAATATATTTAGTGTATGCTGTGGATCATCTTTAAGCATTTTAATTTGCAAATGATCTCTGTACAGTAATTACCAACCTAGGTACCCAACGTTTCATTTGAGTTGACTTTCCTGTAAACCACCCAACCCTTTTCAACCAACCAACCAACCAACTTTCAATTAGCCAACCAACCCCTGTCTACCAACCACCCATGTAGCCCTTCTAACATCGCCACTCCTGTAAATCAGCATCTCTTGTAGACCAACATCTGGCAGAAACCTTTCCAGTTTGAGAAATTACGTTTCTCAGTGAAGATGAGATGCTCGCCTCCATACTCCAGTGATGCTAATTGTTGATGTATGTTGACCAGACCACACACTAGAAGGTGAAGGGACGACGACGTTTCGGTCCGTCCTGGACCATTCTCAAGTCGATTATGCTAATTGTTGTTATTGCTAAAACATGACTAGGGAAGAAAAAGCTCAAGTGATGAGACACGAATGGGAAGCAAAGACTAACAAAAAAATAGTAGTATTGGAAGACTGTGACGCAGCTCGGTAATAATGAAAACAAAAGCATGGCATCTTGCGAGATGAAATAAACCAACAATATAAAACGAAGAAAAGATAGCAGAAACCAGATTAAAACCAATAACTTAAATACATCACTATTGCGGAAATTGTGTATGCGTCTATCTGCATGTGAACAGGTAATGGCAAGCCACAGTGATATTATAATTGCATCAGAAGTGAGTAGAACTGGAGCGTCTTACATAAGCCCACAAGAGTAGACCTGTGTAACAGGGGTCAGTAGTTTTTCATCTGTTATTACTATTATGAATGGACAATTGACTCTAATTATTAGCAATTACTCAACCTTTATGGTTGGTAGTTTAAGTTTCAGCTTGTTAGTTGCGTATCTGTACTATGCTGAGTTCTCACGTCTTTTGTAACGTTCCTGTTTACTGTGTAGGCTCATTCTAGTTCCGTGTAATTTTACTGGTTAATTCTTATTTTTTAGAACGCGAGCGATAGAATGTGTGTATGAGAAGGAGCTGACTAATTCCTCCGCCGGCACTATATCCTCGGTGATTTATGAACCGAAGACGTAGTAGGGAAGCTTTGCAGTTTGTCTGAGGAGGATGTACATATATGTACTTATGTTAGGAAATATTGAAAGAGAAAATAGACATATATGAAATGAAAAGTATATAGAATTGAGAGGACTAATGAACTATAATTTATTTTAATGTTATTTGTTGTAGTTACCTTGTGTGTTAGCGTAGGGAAGAGGTATAAGGGGGGTTAGGCAACCCCTGGGGGCGTGGGGGAAGGGTTATCCACGGTGAATGGTTGCGGTAAGTGGTGGTGGTGGTGGTGGGAGGAAGACTACTGGAGGCGCCGGGGTTCCCTTGTTGTGATTCTCCCACAGACTCAAGGCCACGGCTCCGTCATTACCCGTCTCACCAACTTCCACAACAATTGCCGTTGTCTTTAGCACATCTGCCTTTGCCAAATCTAGCACGTCTAGCTTCGTTAAATCCTGCACGTCTGCCTCCGTTAAATCCAACACATGTTTCTCCGTTAAATCCAGCACATGTGCGTATGTTAAAACCTGCACGTCTGCTTCCGTTTCCTCTAGCACCTGCAGCTCTGTACCTTCGCTGTATTCTCCCTCGCTTACCCCCCCTCTTCCCTCCTTCCCTCTGTGGGCCTTAACATTCAAGACTAACTGATTTTAATGGCAATTATATCCAGTTGCCAGTTTTGGTTTAACTGTTTCTACGCTTCAGCTCGTCACCGGAGACTCCCAACTCAGGTGATTTTTTCGACGTCACCGGCCCAAGGGCCATCAAGCCTAGCAGATGTGCAAGTTGAAGCTTTTTTGTAGTTAGGCTACATCATCTAGAAACCGGTTTGCGCCAGGTAGCCTCCTATTGGACTGACATTTTGATCTGGTTTCGATTTCTGGACCTTGAGTTACGAATGTTGACGAGAGTTTAGTGCAGGTGCGTGTCAGTGTCTGGTTTGTGATTTTTAAGTTAATTTCTGGTGTTTATGGGGTCACAAGATGGAGTGAGTTAGTGTGTTGTATATGTCTGTTAGTCTTAATTTACATTAATATGAATAGGCCTATGTTCGTTTTTTTCCTTTGGGCTGTCCGATCCTCGTCCGCCCTCTGGTTGGTTGCCACTCATGATTTACTGGGATTTTTTTCCCCAGTTGAATGTTTTTTTTTAGAACACAGCTGGTCTGTCTTCGGGCAGTAGGTGACGCTTCGACTCGCGCGATGTCAGAAGCAGCAGATGTGCTTAGTAGGGTGTAATTTACAAATGTTTGTCACGCTTGTGTGTACTCGCCTAGTTGTACTCACCTAGTTGTGTTTGCGGGGGTTGAGCTCTGGCTCTTTGGTCCCGCCTCTCACCTGTCAATCAACTGGTGTCCAGATTCCTGAGCCTACTGGGCTCTATCATATCTACATTTGAAACTGTGTATGGAGTTTGCCTCCACCACATCACTGCCTAATGAATTCCACCTGTTAACTACTGACACTGAAAAAGTTCTTTCTAACGTCCCTGTGGCTCATTTGGGTACTCGGATTCCACCTGTGTCCCCTTATTTGCGTACCACCCGTGTTAAACAGTTTATCTGTATCTACCCTGTCAATTTCTCTGAGACTTTGTAGGTAGTGATCATGTCTCCCCTTACTCTTCTGCCTTCCAGTGTCGTGAGGTGCATTTCACGCAGCCTGTCCTTGTAACTCATTCCTCTTAGTTCTGGGACTAGTCTAGTGTCATACCTCTGAACTTTTTCAAGCTTCGTCTTGTGCTTGCCAAGGTACGGGCTTGGGGCATTATATTCCAGGATTGGTCTTACATATGTGGTATACAAGGTTCTGAATGATTCCTTACACAGGTTCCTGAAGGCAGTTATGATGTTAGCCAGCCTTGCATAGGCCGCAGATGTTATTCTTTTGAATAACATCTGCAGTGAAGTACGTGTGTGTGTGTGTTATGGCCCTGACAGATTAATACACATACATACACATATTAATACACATTAACAACACATCATCCATAGATTTTTAAGTGTAGATATGATAGACATCCTGGGAATCTAGTTACATCTTCCTCCTAAGTGTTACATTTGAATCTTATCAGTAAGGGGACTGGTGGCTTCCATCAGAGTCATGTACGTTCACCAACACATGTAGTAGTCTGGCTTCCAGTTGGCCACAGGTTATTATTATTAGGATTTAACTTCTAGCTTTTCTAATGTACCTAAGGTAAGGCCAAGAGGCGCAATAATAAAGTTCTGAGTAACCCCTTGAAATTAACAATTAAACTTTATACAAACTTATCCACAAGTTTTATTTAACGACAGTGAAAGAGCACGAGATCATTAAAGGTATGTGTGCTGTGTATTATAAATAAATAAATCAAATTAAATATTCACCACAGACATTTACCTAATTAAACGTCTAGCGAGTACTGATAACCTGATGTTTGCCAGTTTTAACATTACACTCTCCATCGTTTGGGCGATATAGAATTACGGCCAAATGGAGAAGGGGCTGTGTATAATTTCCAACGCCATGGCTCACGTCAGTCATATACAAGGAAGTTACACCAGTTGCATATATATAACCTACATATCCAGCCTCGACGAAGGCCCATAAACATATTGCTGAGACAGCACTATCGTGCGAATTACTGTGCTTCAGGCTGAGTTATTACTTAGGGGGGAGCCGGTCGGCCGAGCGGATAGCACGCTGGATTTGTGATCCTGGGTTCGATCCCAGGCGCCGGCGAGAAACAATGGGCAGAGTTTCTTTCACCCTATGCCCCTGTTACCTAGCAGTAAAATAGGTACCTGGGTGTTAGTCAACTGTCACGGGCTGCTTCCTGGGGGTGGAGGCCTGGTCGAGGACCGGGTCGCGGGGACACTAAAAAGCCCCGAAATAATCTCAAGATAACCTCAAGATAACATCAGGTGATAAAGACCACCTCAGCTTCGAATGCCTCCTCTGTAAATTTGCTGTGAAGCATTTCTTGACACAGTTACTGATGACATCTCGACCCTTGGTTGAAGCTATGCCAGCTCAGTACAAATTTTAAATGTTAACACAGTTTAGAAAACGAGAGAATAATTTTTGCAATGCAACACTGAAAGCACTTCCACGTGAGAACACATTTCTCAATTTTGCGCAATAACTTGAGCAACAATCCCTCTTGGGTTTGTACACTTTGTACACAAACAACACTTCTTTTGAACGTGCCATCTTAGCGCCGAGAGACGGCAACCTCTCACACTTGTAATATTAGCGTGCACTTCAACGGCCGCTGGTTGCTTAACCCTTCGTAGTATAAAGGTCTTGTCTTGGCGAGCGCGACGCGAATGCTAATAGGTTAAACGATCAAATGGTTTGGAACGCACATCCAGCTGCATCCGGTAGTGTGCGTGTGTGTGTGTGTCATTATCAGTTTGAAGTTGCAGGTAATGCAACCTCCTCATCCTTGTTGTTATTTAACTAAGCGGGAGATTGATCTGAAAATTGGATTTTGAGAAGGTTTTTGATTAAAGAAATAGTTGTGGATACAAACCAACTTACAGGGAAATTGAAAGGGAGGGGGGGGGGGGGCTGTGGTGAGCAGTGCATGAGCTGTCATGGAATATTAAAAGACTTTATGATGTACATGTTACAGATATCATAATTGATCCTTCTCGTTAAGCGTCGTCATGTTGCGCTTAATTCGTAGAGCGAGATCTTGCATGTTGAACGGTTACTTTGCCTGGCTAGCTGAGTTTTGTTGAATTGCCTCATTTGTTGCACGTTTATATTTTGTCTTGCTCGTTAATCGTTGGTTACGTTGAGTCGTGTTTCTCATGGTGGATGGAGTACGTGATCCAATGACCTAGAGGGCAGCCAGTGTTCTTGTTAAGTGTTGTGGAGAGTAGTTCACGTTGAACATTATGTTGCTCGTTGAACACCGGAGTTGTGGTGCTCATCGAGCCAACAAGGTTGTGGTGGTTATCACTCAGCCTGTCTTATCACTCAGCCTGTCCTCTTGAGCTATCACGTCACGAAAATGATGTGCTAAATGGCCCGAACCTAACCTAGCTGATAGATCCAGGCATAGAAAACGCGGTTGATTGCGAGCCGCTATGATTTATAGTACATCATATTTTGTCCGTTGGGGATTTTGACGTCAGAGTGCGATGTATTACTCGAGAAGACAGGTTGTTCATGACAGTTAATGGTTGATAAGGTTTCGCGCTGTCTTATCTCTAAGACAAGACCTCTTTTCTCCATTTCTTTCTTGTGGTGGCCGGTATTTAGGCCTATATTTATTTTTTTGAGATATATACAAGAATTGTTACATTCTTGTACATTAACAATTCCCACGCACAGCCCCGCTCCTGTGCCAGGTAAGTCTACTACGGGCTCACCATAGCCCGTGCTACTTTGGAATTTTTGTTCTAAGTAGATAAATCTCAAACAACAATTCACACGCAGTTGTATGACCGAATTGTGACGTTACGATGAGATGACTTAACAGTGTTGTTACAGGAGGGCGAAGGAGGGGGGGTAGTGGTTAACGGAATGAACGTTATGGAGAGTTTGTGAACTTTTGGACTCCTTGGCCTCGCCTGAACGTTGTCAGTTGACGTGTTGTACGGAGGGGGGGGGGGGGCTGAGGTCAGAGGAAGTAATCTTGCTGCGCCATACCTGTGATTTACCTGTAATTCCCAAGTGGGAAGAATGTTCAGTACGGTATTTTTCTATTCTTCAGAGGGAATTCATTATGTGTTGAGGATATTATTTTCCTCATTGTGATAGACAAGGCACTCGGGTTGAGAATAACTTTGGGGTTTGTTCCCCGACACAAGGTAGTTCGGAATGTAGTGCGTGTGTGTGGTGTTCACTATGTGTGCCTGCAGGGTCGAGCTGTTGGACCCCGCCTTGTGTCACAGAAAGCTGTATCTTCCGACGTTCCGGTACTCTATGGTTAGCATACTTGTTCAAGCTGGTTTAAGATCATTCCACGTGTTTTATCAGACACTATACAAATATTTCCTTACATTTCTTAGGCTCATCTGGGTTTCAGACTTCAACCTGAGCCCCCTCGTTCCTGTTATCCCTCACTGTCCACTTTGTATATTCCCCTCGGTATCTTGTGCGTTGTGATAATGTCTCCTCTCATCATTTTCTTTATGTCTACCTTTGTTTATCTTTGCCTATCCTCGTTGTTCATTTATCTCTGGGGTTATGTATGTATATTATGCTATGATTCCTTGTATACTTTTTGAATAGCAAGGTTATATTTACTAGTATAATTTGCTGCTGCTGTGTGTATTTACTGTTTGTGCCTGCAGAATCGAGCTATTAGCTCTGGGACCGGGCTATTTGGACTACGACCCCCGAGCGGTGTCCACTCAGCCGCGAGGCCCCCTACCAATCTGCGTGCGTGTGTGTGTTCCCAGGACTCTTCCATTGTTTATTCCTGCAGTTGCCTTCCTCTTAAACTGTTCTGCCTTTGTGGTCTTTTGTGTGCGGCCGTGAGAGTTGTAGGTTCGGATGTGCGAGTATTGTAGGTTCGGACGTACGTACGTATGTTGTAGGTGCAGACGTACGTGTGTTGTAGATTTGGACGTACGTGTGTTGTAGATTTGGACGTGTAAGTATTGTAGGTTCGGACATGAGTGTATATTGTAGATGTGAGTGTGAGTATTGTAGGTTAGGACGGGTGGTTGTGTTGTGAGTGTGATGAGTGTGTTTGTAAGTCTAATTGTGTGTGTGTGTTGCGCGTCTTGATGATGCGTCACGCGCCGCAAGCTTGTATATCCCAACCGCAAGAGAAATTCTGCCGTGTTGATGGCTTCAGTGAGACGTGCTTTTTGAACCTCGAATTGAGATGAACTCATGCGAATCCACAGGAAGTTTGGCGGCCATCTTTCAAGGTAACCTCAAGGTAACCCAAATGAATTCACCCTTGTTTACGGGTAAGCCATGAAAATTGGGTAAACGACGGGAGTAAGCATATTCCATAGAATATGAATACATAATTCCACAGAAAACACCTCTGTTTTATTTCAAAACGTCATGAAAATCGTAAGGGGGTTACTATTGATGTTGATATTCCTTAATATGTGGCACTTGCACCTACCCCGACTGGCCTATGTTACATACTCCCCATGTTACATGTTGGGAAGTTGGGAGGGGGCTAGACTGGCCACCTACTTCGGACACACATTTCTGACATACATTCTATTTTATAGATATAAATAGATGGCAGATACCATTGAATGAGGTTTGAATAACTGCCCGAAACGCTATGCGTAGTAGTGGCTTACGTATTGTATGTACTAGCTCTATCTATAAATCAATCAAAATGTTTGTAACTCGGCATCTATGTATGTACTTTTCCTAAATAAAATATTATTATTATTATAAGGGGTAATGGTGGCAGCACTCTTTATTATCGGAAGAATTCTGAGGTGTTGCCGGGGGTACTGCTTTGTCATGTAACCTCACTTTGGAGCGGGCTTGGAGACTAGAATTTAATGTGTCCTGCTGCTCGGTTTAGGGCATAGTTTCTCTATCATTCTTACTGGCAAAGGCTGTTGTTATACGATGATGGAGGTTATGGTGTTAGAAGTGCTTTTGAGCTTCCCGGTTGATATTTGGAGAGAACTCTTGATTAATATGCTTATGTTCGAGTATCATTATTAGGAGCAAACTACACGTAAAGCCCATAGGAGCTGCCTCGTATGGGCCAATAGGCCTTCTGCAGTTGCCTTTGTTGTTATGTTCTTATGTTCATAGCATGTAACTTGCGGTGATTTGCTTTGATATTGGGGATCAATGTCCCTGCGGCCCAGGCCTCCTGGTTGATGGTCTGGTCAACCAGGCTGTTGGACGCGGCTGCAGGTAATACATCCAGTGGATAACATCAATACATCTCATGTTGAGAACTAGAGTAGGGTGGAATGGTTAGAAACGGAATGGTGAGAAAAGAGTGAGGACTTAGATAAGATAGTAATAATGATGATGATAGTATATCATCTAATAGACAACCAATAGTAGTGGTAAGGATGGGACCGTAAAACATGCATATTTATTAATGCAAAAAGTTTTTACTAAGTAGCGTTTCTTAAACTTCGCATTGACCTGTGGCCGGTTTCAGGAGTTCTGCTCACGTCGCCTTGTCTTTGTGTTAGGCAAGACTACTTCGCTGACCGGATCCGTGTATCTACATAGGCTAATGCTGAACAGTATTTAGTAGAGGGGGACAGTATTGTGTTGTCAGTATTTAAATATTACCATTTCCATAACCTTGGCCTTTTGAGTTCTGCTAGCTGAGCAAGAATAATGTAATATATCTAGGAAACAAGTCGAATAATGGAGCGTAAAACCCTGGTTTGTGTCTCGGAGAGACTGCAGGACCCGTGGTAGGTCAGGATGATTTCCCGGTTGCAATTTTTTTTAACCATGTCCTAGCTCAGTCGATTAAGGCAGCATCTGGGAACCTCTTGGACATAGGTTCGAACCCTCGTCACGGCCCTTGTGGATTTGTTCATTTGATGCATCACGCTATTGTAATTTCAATGTGTAATGGAGCGTAACACGTGTCTAAGAGAAAATTGTATATCAATGTTCATATGGGCGTGGGTTGGTGGTGGTGTAAGTCACGCGTACCAACATGCCACGCCCGTGGTCGAGTTCCCGCCCTCTACCTAACGGTTGCTTGCTTCCCTTGGGATTAAATAGTCAAAGATTCCTAGGACCATTCTCAAGCGACTTGAGAATGGTCCAGGGACGGACCGAACGTCGTCGTCCCTTCACTTTCTAGTGTGTGGTTTGGTCAACAATGATTCCTAGTACAGTATTATATTATTTTACATTAATATATAATGTTATATAATCGATTCCTGTGTGAAGGCGTATAATTATTATGGTTGTAGTCATTCATTCATCCATTAGTCGTTAATCAATAAATAATTGTGTGTGTAATTACGTAGTATAGGTACAGGATGAGAGCTATGCACATGGTGTCCCGTCTTCCCAGTAATCTCTGTTGTATAATGCTTTAAAATTACTGACGGTTTTGGCCTCCACCACCTTTTCACCGAGCGTGTTCCAATCGTCTACCACTCTGTTTTCAAAAGTAAACTTTCTAATCTTAGTTTTCAAACTTTCTAATATCTTTTTCAGCACCTTTGTGTGTGTGTGTGTACTCACCTAGTTGTACTCACCTGGTTGGGCTTGCGAGGGTTGAGCATTGGCTCTTTGTCCCACCTCCAACTGTCAATGAGCCTATTGGATTCTATCTCTATTCCCGAGCTACTGGCTCTATCATATCTACCTTAAAACTGTGCATAGTCTAACTCCACCACATCACTTCCTAATGCATTCCGTTATTAACTAACACTAAAAAAATTTTTCTTTGTCTTTATGGCTCATTTGGGCATTTAATTTCCACCTGTGTCCCCCCTAGTGTGTGTTGCCCCTTGTGTTATATAAACTATCTTTGTCTACCTATCAATTCTTTGAGAATTTGGATGTAGTGATCATGTCCCCTCTAACTCCTGTTTTCCAGCGACGTGAAGTTTAATTCCTGTAGTCTCCTCATAGTCATGCCCCTCAGTTTTGGCACTAGTCTGGTGGCAAACCTCTGAGCCTTCTCCAATTTAATTTTATGCTTGACGAATATGGACTACATGCCGAGCTGCATAGCCAGGACGGCTGCATACTGGTATACAAGGTTCTAATGATTCCTTACACAAATTTCTAGGCCGGTCTTATGTTGGCCAACCTGGCATATGCCGCTGAGGTTATCCTCTTGATGTGGGCTTCGGGCAACAGATCTAGCGTGATATCAACCCCCAGGTTTTTCTTTCTCTGATTCAGAAGAATTTCATCCTCCAAATGATACCTTGTATCTGGCCTTCTGCTCCCTACACCTATAAGTGTATTCACCTATAACTCGATGCCTGCAGTATCGAGCGTTGGCTCTTGGATCCCTCCATTTTAATCTTCGTTGTTTAAAGCAATGATTCCCGCTTCCTGAATTTTGATGACTGTGCAGCTCCGAACGTACATGACCTCAAGCGTTCGGAGCCTCCTCCGATCATCGAAGAGAGTCTTGCTTACCTCATCTCACTCTCCCATCCTCTCCGCTCTCCCCATTTCTCTCTCCTCTTACCCTCCCCTCTCGTTTCCTTCCCCCTCCCCCTCTCCTCCTTCCCCTCCCCCTTCCCCCTCTCCCTCTTCCCACCTCCTCCCCCCCTTCCCCTTCCCTCTCGCCCTCTTACTCCACCTCTCCCTCTCCCTCGTCAGAAAATTTGATATTACGAAGCAATGAAGATACTTTTAAATAACTATAGAGAACACAACCCCCCAATTTCAGACTTATGAAAATCGCAGGTCGCCATACCCACCGATATTTCTTCAAGTGTGGCACTGGGACTGACCCCAACTGGCCGATGACACTCCCATGTGTGATATTGGAAAGTTGGGTGAGCTGGCCCAAAGTGTCTGGCCTCCAGCCTCGTACACACGTACCTACAAAATTCTCAGGGGAACTGACAGGGTGGACAAAGACAAACTCTTTAGCGCGGGTGGAACACAAACAAGGGGACACACGTGGAAACTTAGTATCCAGATGAGCCACAGAGACATTAGAAAGAATTTATTCAGTGTCAGAGTAGTGTGTCAGAGACTGAATTTATCGGAAATGGAATGTTATTAGTAGTGATGTGGTGGAGGCTGACTCCATACACAGTTTCAAATGTAGATATGATAGAGCCCAGTAGGCTCAGGAATCTATACACCAGTTGATTGACAGTTGAGAGGCGGGATCAAAGAGCCAGAGCTCAACCCCCGCAAACACAACTAGGGAGGACAAGCATTTTTTTTGTTTTAATTATAGATATCGTGGGTAATATAAATTGTAATTGTATCGTAGTATGGATTTACAGTACATGCTACAAAATAAATTTCAAACCAGGTTCTGGACTTCCTATAACCTAATTGTTTAAGAATCATACCTTTATTAATGGAAAGCTATGTCTAAATTCATCGGGGTGATTATTTAGTGTTCTTGTGATCATGACATGGTGATCATAAGAACTATAGATTAATGCCCTGTCAATGTATTGCTTTGAGATTGATCGGAAAGACAGTGAGTGTACTTCTTGAGAGTGGAGTGGCTGGCTGGCCCGCCCCTTGAACGCCGGACGAGGGAAAAAATAGTAAACAATGTACTTGAAGCAAACTTGGCCTTGTGGAAGGTCCCACCGTGGTGTCTCACTCTCTCTCTTCAGACTGTTGTTGACTTCTTCATTGACGAATGGTTGCTATACGAAATGGGAGATGAGGATTTAGTAGTGTGTGCTGCAACATTAGGCTGGCATGGTGATAGCCAACTATACCTTGTGTGTAGTGAGGATGAGGATGTTAAGAACAGCAAGGCGGTCGATAGTTCCTGCTCCTATGGCTATGCTTTCATTTTCTATTTTGTTTTGTCATGGATGATCATTTACTGCAGAGCTGTTAAACCAATCCTTGAATATCCTAGGCTCATGAACGTGTTTCTGCGGCGGTCTAGAAGCATTCTAGTGTAGCTCTTTAAGCCAGTGAGCTGAAAACATCAATTGCCTTATTCAATTACAGCATTAATGATGTACAGGTAATGCAAGTGTCTGTTGAGTAAATAGGTAGGTTTTCATGTATTTACTTATTTGTTGTCTTGTTCCAAAACCAAATAATCAAAATCACTTTCCAAAATAGGCCTATGTTTTTCAGTTTAACTGTATAACTTATGGATGTACATTTACCGTTTTCTTTGTTAAGAAAGTTTAAGTACTGTACATCATTAATTTTAATAATAAAATACAAATGAACATAGGCAAACACAGAACTTTATAATTACTCATTGTTCTGTATATCACAAGTAATTTCGAGGCTGATCGGCCCTGGCCATCGTAGCCCCTGGCCATCGTAGACCAAGCTTTTCTGGACACCCAGGTGCTGCATA
>WNGS01063839.1:12178126-12199361 GCA_020271785.1 Procambarus virginalis
TACGCAAAACGTATACATCCTGCCGGTTTTGCCCTTCATGACTTTGACACATATTGATTATAACTCTATTTTTAGAAATTAATAACAATATATTGAATGTCTTATTATGCGCGAAAACAAGAGCCTTTACTTATACAGGTATTGCCAAATCGATGACTTTTTCGTCTTTTAACAATAGAACAAGATTTCTGCTTTTGTTGCATATACGTGACATGTCTTATTAAGTTAACACCACCTACTACCACCGATATAGCTGCCGACGCTATTAATAAAAACGAGTACTTGCTCGTACTATGCTTACTCATTCTCCAGCACAAGTGTCAGGTATTGAGAATCAATGGCTGATTCTGTATGCAGTAATACTGAGAATACGGCTGGGGTTTTACTCCCTGACGCTTTAATCCCACACTTGAGCTTGAACATCCCTGTCTATTATGTGGCTATTATGTATACTATTATATATCAAACCCCCATACATTACGTCCTCCTTGATGGAGTGATAGACAGCGACAGGCCTTAATAAAAACTCTGTAATGCACACAAAACCCGCACAAAGGGATTAATGGTAGAGTAGGAGACTGGTTCTATTAGAAAGTTAAAGATCACAGAGTGTAATGTTAATAAAGGTAAATATAAGGATATCATCCGCTGAACCCTTGTCCCCAACGATTCTGGCTGTGCTTGCTCCGGTACTTTCTCTCCTTCCTCACAAGGATAAGTATACAAACTATAATATTGTATCAACCTTTGCCGATGACGCTAGGATAGTAGACAATATAGAAGACGCAACAAGCCTCCACTCCGATGAACAGATCACAATCCCAACACTTAATCCCAATGACTTTCAATGGACCACAGAAAATAACATGGTTAATGAGAAGTTCTAGTTTACTGGGCTATTGTGAAAACACTCACAAACGCAGTCAAACCTTTAAGACACAAACGATTGTAGGGTGGAATGTTGTTGCACACTAAAAGGCTCATTCAAAGCTGTGGAGAGCGTGCAAAGATCCTTTACTGCTAGAATCCACTCTATAAAACGTCTACAGTGTGGGACCGCTTTAATTTTAATCTGTGTATCTCTCCCACTAGCTGTTTAGGAAAAAGTTACACTTGGGAAAAAACTAGGTCTTTCTGTATGCAGATTTGAAATACCACATTTGACCAAGTGTGGAATGTTGCAAAATAACCCTTTTGAAAAGCAGAGGTGTGGTAGGTACGCTGAGCGAGATCAACATATAAGGTTTTTTCAACTCTCATACACACAAGGGGCATAACTGGACAACCTGTGTCCAAAAGAGACTTTATGAACACCGCAAAGGATACCGGATTAACAAGGCTGCGATTAACTTCAGGCTGCAAGCAGTGCGCGCCGAACATATTAAGGTAAGGACTGTAAGGTATCATGTAACCTTACATATAAGGTAAGGAAGGACTTCTTAAGGACATGTAAACGATTTGAGTGTACTAGTGTCGGAAGACCTTTCCTTTAAAGAACACAATAAGTAGCCGTCACAACTGCTGTCGAGTAGCAGACACATACTCAATAGGTAATATTGAACCTCAAATAGTGCATACATACTCAAATAGGGCAATAGGTACACAGAAAAAACGATCAATATTAGAGGCCCGAGACAGTTCAACATGCTTCCACTACACATAAGGGGCATAACTGGCCGACCCCTCACAGTGTTCAAGAGAGAACTTGAAAAGCACCTCCAAAGGATACTTGATCAACCAGGCTGTGACTCACACGTTAGACTGCGAGCAGCCGCGTTTAACAGCCTGGTTGACTAGTCCAGCAACGCTGAGGCTCGGGGACGCTAAGCCCCGAAGTCATCTTAAGGTAATGTACTCAATTGTGTCTCCACTTACTCATCTTTCAAGACTTTAGAACAGAGGTGAGCAAGCACACAAGCAAAAATACATCTAGGCCTGTCTGGTCTGAGACAGCACACGCAGCACACTCCCTCCATTGATTGATGAAGATTAAGCCATCCAAGAGAACATAAGAACAAAGGTAACTGCAGAAGGCCTATTGGCCCATACGAGGCAGCTCCTATCTATAACCACCCAATCCCACTCATATACATGTCCAACCCATGCTTGAAACAATCGAGGGACCCCACCTCCACCACCTTACGCAGTAATTGGTTCCACAAATCGGCAACCCTGTTACCGAACCAGTATTTACCCGTCTTTCCTAAATCTAAACTTATCCAACTTATACCCATGCTTCGTGTTAGGTCGCACGGGCATGAATAGCCCGTAATCTTTCCCTGGATTGATGAATATTAAGCCACCCAAGAGGTGGCATGGACATGAATAGCCTGCAATCTCTCCCTGGATTGAAGATGATTAATAAGCCATCCAAGAGATTGCACGGGCATGAATAGCCCGTAATCTCTCCCTCGATTGATGATGAAGATTAAGCCACCCAAAAGGTGGCACGGGCATGAATAGCCCGTAAGTGGTGGCCCTTTTGAGCCATTACCAGTATCAATAGATGATACTGGAGATCTGTGGAGGTGCGGCTGCACCCTGCGTGACGGGAGATGTCTCCCGTCATCTCTCCCTCGAAGAAGATGAAGATTAAGCCACCCAAAAGATGGTACGGGCATGAATAGTCCGTAAGTGGTGGCCCTTTTGAGCCATTACCATCACCAGTATCAAGAGCTGATACTGGAGATCTGTGAAGGTGCAACTGCACCCTGCGTGACGGGAGATGTCTCCCGTGGTCTCTCCCTCGTTGTTGTTAAAGATTAGCTACCTGGAACAAAATTCCAAGTAGCATGGGCTATGGTGAGCCCGTGGTCTCTCCCTCTCTCGTAACGAGCTTTTATACCCGTCTATCCCCAATTTTCCGTTGAATGGACGGATTTGAATCTGGTAACAAGGGATAGCCTTCCAACCTTTGAACTATTCGAGGTGAGGTTTGTGTGACCTTACCTCACCTCCCTGGGAATGTCTCGTAAGTCAGGTACCATCCTAAGTCTCTACTCACGTCACCTCAACAACTGTTACAACAGTGCCCCCCCCCTCTCTCCAAAAAAATAAAATTGGGAGATTGGGTGGGCACCAGTTCTTAACTGTTCGGGCCTGTTCACCCAGGAGAAATTGGGGACCTGTTTGTAAACCAATTGGAGGGTAGGCGTTGCAGTAAAAACTAGTAGAGGCAGGGCATTTTTCTTCGCATATATTAAAAAGAGAAACAGAAATTAACTTGTTCATTCACTCTTGAAAAACTGGACATTTTAACTGAGGGATGAGAGTTCGATTCTATTATGATAGCAATATTTTCAGATACATAACGTTCTTTTTATTTCATTGTGCATCAACACTTCCTTTTAACACACTGGCTTCCTGGAGCACGTGGCAGGCTTGCCAGCCTCGTATCGTGACACCCACAAAGACAAAAGAACGGAAAAACCACAACACACCGAAAAGGGCATTAAAACACACACATCTCTCGGCTCAAGAGCAAGACATCGACCACAGAATCAATACACATTCCTGCCTGCACACTTTACAGACTTTGAAGCTATTGTAAAGTCATCGGCACCGGATATAGGCGATGTGGGCTACCATCAAAATTGCTGGGTGAGCATCTGCCATTACAGACATCCTTGCTTCAAAAACATTTAAAATGCTGTACGCAGAAAATCTTCAAATAGTATAGCTCTTCTCTTTAAAAACAATTATATTAGTGAAATATCGTCCAATTCTATTTGATCACATCTAGACTGGGTTACTAGTGAAATTCACAATATAGTCAGTACACCGTACCAAACACTACAATAAACCTAAAATGTGTTAAGAAAACTCACTATTGTACCAGTGTCACGACAAAGAAAACATGACGTCAGCAAAATGAACAATTACACTCCCTCCGGGGAGTGAAATCCATCGGACACGTCTAAATACCTTTAACTTGAACAGCGCTCAAATTTCCTAGGTGATTTGAGTCAACTTTCTAGTTAACGTACTGAGCTTTGAGGAGCAACCTAAATGTGAAGTTAAACAGCACCTTAAAAATCCACTAAATATATTAATATGAATAGCAGTTATAGATGAAAATCTAATTTTAAATATTTTATTATAAACCATAGATAAGATCCCAACATTCATTTATTAAAAGAAAAAAAATACTGAGGTGTTAACTTACTCCAAACTTCACAAAATCTTAGATTTTTTTTTACCATGATTTCCATTCGAGATTTCTACACACATTTATCTTAATATTCCTCAGGATTCCTACCTCAAGAATTTCAAGGCATATTTACAGCAATCTAATAGGTTGTGTCGAGAAAACGTTTTTAGGTAAGCTTTTGATACTGTAACTTTTTTCCCAAACCATTTTCAAAGTGGTATAAATTTCGCAAGTATGCCAGATAATGGTCTGCGTAATATGGCTTGCTAACATATGTTATTTTGACGTCACGTATGTATCCTATATAGGCGGAGTCAGATGACGGGTTATATTTCAAGGTCGCCCTACTTCACAGCTGCAAAAGGGTAATTTTACTATTTTATGCTGTGAGCAATTGGTATTTTTTTCCGATATAGCATTTTTAAAATGTGACTGAACTTGACCTATAAGTTTTTGTCCTACATGAATACGACATTACGTAAAAATGGAAGGGGGACGTGCTTCCCCCTTCCATTAGTGTAGTGTATCCTAAAGAGCAGTGACATTTTAAATAAACATTTGGCAAATTAATTTCTTTTCCAAAGAAAACAGTATTAGGCACGTAACAAGAAAAGCAGGAACACGCTCCCAGGTTTTCCTGTAAAATTAGTAGACAAACGGACGTTGTTACAGCTTGAATATGACTTGGCTACAGGCGGCATCCGACATCTTCAACTACTTTATCATATCTATCATATCTGTATACTCTTAAATAACTGCATTTATCAACTTAATTCAGGATGTCAGAGACAGTCTGTATGGGTTATAGAGGTTCCCCCAGGGCACAGGCCAACTACTGACCTTCCCCAGGTCAGTAGTTGGCCTATGCTTAACTCCAGGGGATCTATTTGTTGCTAGACGAGCAGGAGCATCAGGTGAAAGGAAAAGTCCCCCTCCCCCCAAACCCGTTTCTGTCCTGCCCGGGAACTGAACTCTGGTCCCTTGGTTATGAGTATGTAGATCCTTGTTAGTCCTTTATTTATTTAATTAAGTATCTAGTATTAAGTTAAGAGCGGGGAAGAAGGTTGCGGGTAGGTCACACCTGTAAGAAGTGTGGAGGCAGGTCTCACACACCTGTAAGAGTAGGGGAAGAAGTGTGGAGGCAGGTCACACACACCTGTAAGAGTGGGGAAGAAGTGTGGAGGCAGGTCACACACACCTGTAAGAGTGGGGAAAATTGCGGAGGCAGGTCACACACACCTGTAAGAGTGGGGACGAAGGCTGGAGGAAGGTCACACATCTGTAAGAGTGGGGAAGAAGTGTGTAGGCAGGTCACATACCTGTAAGAGTGGGAAGGCTGGAGGCAGGTTACACATGTAAGAGTGGGAAAGAAGGGTGGATGCAGCTCACACGTGTAAGAACCGGGAAGACAACTGCGGGCAGGTTACACACACCTGTAAGAGCAAGGAAGAGAGCTGGAGGCAGGTCACACGCCACACCTGTTAAGGAAGTTGCGTCTTGCCACAAACCCGTTCCTCGGGGGTCCTGATATAAACTCCAGAGGCACCAACGAACCCCCTTGTGGGACGCCTGTGTTGACCCCCTAATCAGTCCGGACGACGTCGAGAGAAGCTGTGGGAGGTGTGTGGAAGAGATGTAAGAGGGGAGGAAGATATAGGAGAGGATAACGGGGGTGGAGAAGAGAGGGAAGGGAGGGAAGGAGAGGGAGATAGGAGAGAGAGAGAGAGGGGGAGGAACGGGGCTGGCCGGGCCCAGTACAGGTAAAGCTTGTGACCCCCCCCAAGCCACCACACTAAAACCTCTTCACATTTCTCTAAAGCTTCCCCCTGGAGGAACGCCTTGCTAGACTCACGACGCCCGCGTGCTGCTGGGGGAACTCATAACTTACCGGAATGTCGAAGGAGAGGTCCGTTTCGTCCAAGAGAATGACCTTGCAGGGGAGAATATGTTTAGGTTTGGGTACGCCCGAAGATCGCCCGTCGTCTACTGTCTTGTATTTTTGGGCATTGCGCCCGACTCTCTTGCTGAAAAACCGCAGCATGTCGGCTACTAACTACATTATCACCACTACACATTATATTTCTCAGACACACGTGAGCAAAGGCATCTAATGGACGGACGCATATTTCACAAAATAACTGGGCACAAGTTCAGGGCACACACGACCACCACGACATCGTCTTGGACACTGAGCGAGGCGGCGCGCTCCTCCCCCTCCCGCTGCACACCCACCTGCAACTCCCATACATATTTTCCCTAGTATCTGGTACCATTCCAGCACCCTACACTAACTCATCTTGTTATAGGGTTTAAAAGAACTATCTAACTATTTTTTGGACGTTTATTACGTTAACGTTGATGCAGTAAACTTGTAATTTGTATGATTCGAGATTGACTTGTCGTTGTTCGTCTTGGGGAAAAAAAGACTAGGTCATCAGGCTAGCCAACCTTCCGCTCAGGTATATTAATTAACACGTTTAGGAATGTGTTGAATTTAAAAATATTAATACTATGTCATTCATATATAAATATTATTTAAATAATATCATAGTTACTTTATGTTTTATGAAATTTATGAATATGTGCTAGATTGGTTAATTACCAACCACAAAACACTACAAGCACAAATATTATGTGTACATAAAGTAGTCGACAGTACCTTGTATGGCTAGATCTGACATTTTTTATATATAAAATACAATATAAAATATAAAATAACTTTGACGGCCCTAACATAATCTTGAATTATAATTTCGATGATAACATGCCTATGAAGATGATTATGCTCGTAGCTAAGTCCCGCGCTATTTGTTAGTAAACATTGTCCAGCTCAGGTCAGAATTTTTTAAATTTAAAGCTTTCATTAATTGTTACCGTGAGTGTGTCACACCTCGGGCTCTCTTCCCTAACACCCCGAACACCACCACCACCACAAAATATGGAGCCCGGCATAATCAAGAAGCTGGACGAGACTGTTGTTAATCGGATCGCGGCAGGAGAAGTGGTCCAAAGGCCGGCCAACGCACTCAAGGAATTGATTGAAAATTGGTGTGTACTGTATTTTGAAATTTGATGCATACCGTAATTATTAACAATTACCTTAAAATGTTGTGACATTTGAAGTGTGGTAACAGAACAGACGATTTATGCGATCGCGTCCTTGTCACAGTATTTCGAAGTGGCTTTGAGTACTTCACCATTTATTGTAGTGGTCTGAGATTGCCTCGACAACATTATTCATTAGGATTCAGAACAGCAGCGGTTTATATTATGGGACATTTCAAGCCAAACCTATAATATGCATTAAAATTGTGTGCAGCATATTGTGTAATTTTGGTTATCTTGAGATGATTTCGGGGCTTAGCATCCCTTCGGCCCGGTCCTCTACCAGGCCTCCTTTTGTTAATACACGCCCAGGAAGCAGTCCGTAGCAGCTAACTCCCAAGTACCTATTTACTGCTAGGTAACAGGGCATCAGGGTGAAAGAAACATTTGCCCATTTGCCTCCGCCTACACCGGGGATCAAACCCGAAAACTCAGGACTATGAATCCGAAGCACTGTTCACCCAGCTGTCAGGCGCTCAGGTGTTCAAAACTTAAAACATATAATTTATTTTTTAATCATACGAACTAGATAACCAGTGTCTATAGTTTTTTTTTTTTTAGATAAAGTTAGCAAGGGTTTGTGTTTCTTGGCTGGTATACTTCCTAGAAAACAGTGTTCATCATCCTGCACTATATTGGTTTTATGGTAAGTTACCCCATTGCTAATTATATGTAACTGATGTTGCAAAATTTACTATAAATAATGACAGTACTATATCTCTTAATGTGCTGAAGTGGGAACGCGCGAAGGATTCTAAAATATAGAACTGCCTCCCAAATGGAGCCTGACGGTGCTCGAGGTTTGTAGTCCTAAGGTCTGGGTTCGATCCTCGGCAGAAGCGGAAACAAATGGCAGTTTCTTCACCCTAATGCTCCTATTCACCATCGTACCTGCGAGCTAGACAGCTGTAGCAGCTGTTAAGGGCAGCTTCCGGGGATGTGTGTGTGAAAATTAGACTAAGGACTTGCCTGAATTGCTATGCATCCTAGTGGCTGAACAAGGATGTAAGAACTCTTTATATATTTATATACTCCTGTATATATTAAAAAAAAGTAGTAAAATGTTGTACTGTACTAACTTTGATCAGTTTAAAAAAAGGTAACAAGAAGTGCCTAATTATTATTTTGTTGTCAATGCATGTGAGATATCTTATACTCTACTGAACCTAACTAGCCATAAATCTTTCATTCTAAATACATACCCCATGTTGCTTTTACTTCTGCCAATTACTTAAATAATGCTGTACTGTATAGTAATGCTTCTCATATTACAAAATATATATTGGAGAAAAAGCATATTACATTATTCAATATCGTTTAAAACATTAATTATAGAATGTTTTTCTTTTTAGCATTAACATTTTACCCTAAAATTATATAACCATTATATAACTATAGATTTGTATGTATTGATGTACTGAACAATGTAATTGGTTTAGTTTTATGACCTTAATGCTGTACGTTTCTGAAGGGCTTGGTAAAAGTGTGCTCTTCCATATACTTATACATTAATTCAGTAATTATCCTTTGTTGCCTATGTGTTTACAAATAAAAATGTTTAATTAATTAAGGTGCCACTTGCCCCTAAATCGTGTAGCCCATCATGCCAATATAGCTTTACTTATGTCTATAATAATAATTTAATATCCAAAGCTGGGGTAGGATGCTGAAATGGTGTAAAGAACACTATGCAAATTTTAATCCTTGAAAGAATAGTTTTCAAAATGTGGCATGTCTGGTCAGAAAATACTTTTAGCCATGGGTAGAAATTTAAATTTAAATGTGCATAGCTCACATGTTGTCTCGATCAGGAAACAGACTGGATATAATCAGAATGAATATAGTGTATACTGTCTGTACAGTACAGTATATGACTTATACAGTATTTGTCGGTTAATATTTTCAAATGACTTTTACTGAAGTCTGTGGGTGGATGCAGACCCCATACACTACAACTATTTTGATCCTATTCACAAAATATAAGGTTTAAAATAATAAGATCAATTCTTGGGTAAAACAGGTTACTCGTCATTCAGTAGGATCCAAAAAAATACTGTCAATAAAATTATGATAGCAATGTAACATCATGCACTTTGTTGGATTAGGTTAGGTTTGTTTAAAGAGTAGCAATGTAGTAGTGGGGCCCTTGCCTTTCTTAGCTGTATATCCTACGCACACTGTTTTTCATCACAAATATTGTACTTTTGAACAGCACATGGCTGAACTGTATTTAATTATTCTCATTTTAATTCGTTTGCTCTGGGTCCTTAGTTAGATAATTTATGAAAATAAACACTTGGGACTTCCTTCAATTTACAGAAATAAATATAATAAATGCAATTGTACAAAGTTTAGCTAGATATGTTAAGTGTTCTTACTACCAATCTGTGGCATTAATTTCATGATTTTTAAAACCAAAAATGTATGATCATATAAGTTAATTTTCCAATGTCCTGCTGTACTAGAATACTATACTTTTTCATGATTTTTCAAGATTTTAAATTTAGGTAATGGCATTCATAGCTTATCTCTTCATTCATGTGCACAGCAGCAGCCACTTGAGCGTATGTTGTCATCACTTTCAATAGATGTGTCACATAACTTCACACCATTTTCAGACATGTCAGTTGAAATTGTTACTGTGTTTTTTCTGTCATTTAAGTTTCTTATATTTTCCTGATGCTTAGTCACAACACTAATTTCACTGGAAATTGGTCAAACATGACACTTTTTATGAACTAGTGAAAATCTATCACCTTAAATGTAAATACACAAGATCATTTAATATAATCGGATGTTTCACTCCACATTGTAATCACAGTGACGTGTAAAAGATGATGGCCACCACTATGTCTCTTATCAAAAATTGCGGTTGATAGGGTGATAAGGTATTTCAAATGTCTGTAGATATAGGGCATGCTCCTCATGCACTCTTGATTATTTCAACTGAAATTGCTTAATTCCTGTTTTATCTTGTCTATTGTCAGTAGTTCTTAGTCTTCATAGTAGAAATCAAATGTCCCCAGCATAAAAAGCCTCGGGGCTTATGGTGGCAATATTTGGTGTGCCACGCACATGCCAATGGTTACCTATACTTTTTTGGGGGTGGGGGGGTGGGAGGAGGGAACTTTGTTTGTCGTATTAACATAGACAAAAAAGTATTGAATTATTTAAAGACAAGATTGGAATTTCAATACATTTTTGCTCAACCATTTTAGATCGTTCGAGCAACTTGCAATATTTTCTGTATTTGAAAACCCTCATATTAATTTATTGTACTAATATTCAGTAATTTTGTATAATACATTAAGAATTTGCCTGTACTTATGGTTATCGAGGTCTGGTTGATACCTGGTTGATGGGGTTCTGGGACTAGGTGCAACGGGCATGAATAGCCCGTAATCTTTCCCTGGATTGATGAATATTACAGCCACCACAAGAGGTGGCATGGACATGAATAGCCAGTAATATCCCCTGGATGAAGATGATTAACTAAGCCATCAAAAGGTGGCACGGGCATTGAATAGCCCGTTAATCTCTCCCTCGATTGATGATGAAGATTTAAGCCACCCAAAAGGCTCGCGCACGGGCATGAATAGCCCGTTAAGTGGTGGCCCTTTTGAGCCCATTACCAGTATCAATAGCTGAATACAGGAGATCTGTGGAAGTGCGGCTGCACCCTGCGTGACCGGGAGATGTCTCCGTCATCTCTCCCTCGATAAGATAAGATTAAGTCACCCAAGAGGTGGCACGGGCATGAATAGGCCGTAAGTGGTGGCCCTTTTGAGCCATTCCTACCAGTATCAAGAGGCTGATTCTGGAGATCTGTGGAAGGTGCACTGCACCCTGCGTGACGGGAGATCTCCCTGTTTCGGGGATGTCGTGGTCTCTCCCTCTCTCGTAACGAGCTTTTATACCGTCTATCCCCAATTTTCCGTTGATGGACGGATTTGAATCTGGTAACAAGGACCAGCCTTCCAACCTTTGAACTATCTTCGAGGTGAGGTTTGTTGACCTTACCTCACCTCCCTGGGAATGTCTCGTAAGTCAGGTACCATCCTAAGTCTCTACTCACGTCACCTCAACAACTGTTACAACAGTGCCCCCCCCCCCCTCTCTCCAAAAAAACAATAAACTTGGGAGATTGGGTGGGCACCAGTTCTTAACTGTTCGCCTGTTCACCGGAGAAATTGGGGACCTGTTTGTAAACCAATTGGAGGGTAGGTGTTGCAGTAAAAACTAGTAGAGGCGGGGCATTTTCTTGCATATAGTAAAAAGAAACAGAAAATAACTTGTTCATTCACTCTTGAAAAACTGGACATTTTAACTGAGGGATGAGAGTTCGATTCTATTATGATAGCAATAGTTTCAGATACATAACGTTCTTTTATTTCATTGTGCATCAACACATCCTTTTAACACACTGGCTTCCTGGAGCACGTGGCAGGCTTGGCAGCCTCGTACCGTGACACCCACAAAGACAAAAGAACGGAAAAACCACAACACACCGAAAAGGGCATTAAAACACACACATCTCTCGGCTCAAGAGCAAGACATCGACCATAGAATCAATACACATTCCTGCCTGCACACTTTACAGACTTTGAAGCTATTGTAAAGTCATCGGCACCGGATATAGGCGATGTGGGCTACCATCAAAATTTGCCCTGGGTGAGCATCTGCCATTACAGACATCCTTGCTTCAAAAACATTTAAAATGCTGTACGCAGAAAATCTTCAAATAGTATAGCTCTTCTCTTTAAAAACAATTATATTAGTGAAATATCGTCCAATTCTATTTGATCACATCTAGACTGGGTTACTAGTGAAATTCACATTATAGTCAGTACACCGTACCAAACACTACAATAAACCTAAAATGTGTTAAGAACAACTCACTATTTGTACCAGTGTCACACACAAGAAAACATGACGTCAGCAAAATGAACAATTACACTCCCTCCGGGGAGGTAAATCCATCGGACACGTCTAAATACCTTTAACTTGAACAGCGCTCAATTTCCTAGGTGATTGCAGTCAACTTTCTAGTTAACGTACTGAGCTTTGAGGAGCAACCTAAATGATGAAGTTAACAGCACCTTAAAAGACTCAAATTATATTATATGAATAGCACAGTTATAGCATGAAAATCTAATTTTAATATTTTATTATAAACTCAAGATAAGATCCCCCACCTATCATTTATAAAAGACCAAAAAATACTGAGGTGTGTTACTTACTCCAAACTCCTCACAAAATCTTAGATTTTTTTTACCATGATTTCCATTCGAGATTTCTACACACATTTATCTTAATATTCCTCAGGATTCCTACCTCAAGAGTTTCAAGGCATATTTACAGCAATCTAAATAGGTTGTGTCGAGAAACGTTTTTAGGTAAGCTTTTGATACATGAACTTTTTTCCCAAACCAGTTTCAACAGGGTATAAATTTCGCAAGTATCGCCAGATACATGGTCTGCGTAATATGGCTTGCTAACATATGTTGATTTTGACGTCACGTATGTATCCTATATAGGCGGAGTCAGATGACGGATTATATTTCAAGGTCGCCCCTACTCACAGCTGCAAACGGGTTAATTTTACTATTTTATGGCTCGTGAGCAAATTGGTATTTTTTTCACGATATAGCAATTTTTTAAAATGTGAACTAACTTGACCTATAAGTTTTTGTCCTACATGAATACGGACATTACGTAAAAAATTGGAAGGGGGACGTGCTTCCCCTTCCATTAGTTGTAGTGTATCCTAAAGAGCCAGTTGCATTTTAATAAACATTTGGCAAATTAATTTCTTTTTCCTCAAAGAAATCAAACAGTATTAGGCACCGTGACAAGAAAAGCAGGAACACGCTCTCCAGGTTTTCCATGTAAAATTAGTAGAACAAACGGACGTTGTTACAGCTGAATAGACTTGGCTACAGGCGGCATCCGAAATCTTCAACTACTTATCATATCTATCATATCTGAATCACTCTTAAATAACTGCATTTATCAATTAATTTCAGGCTGTAGCAGCGACAGTCTGTTATGGGTTTAGAGCGCCCTCCCAGGGAACACAGGCAATACTGACCTTCCCAGGTCAGTAGTGCGCCTATGCTTAACCCCGGGGATCTATTTGTTGCTAGAGCTGCAGCAGGGCATCAGGGTGAAAGGAAAATCGTCCCCCTCCCCCCACAACCCGTTTCTGTCCTGCCCGGGCATTGAACTATGGCCCTTGGTTATGAGTATGTAGATCCTGTTAAGATTCCTTTATTTATTTAATTAAGGTATCTAGTCATTAAGTTGAAGAGGTGAGAAGAAAGGTTTGCGGGTAGTCACACGTAAAGCTGGCAGGTCTCTCACACTGTAAGCGTGGGGTGTGGAGGCAGGTTCACACACCTTACAGAGTGGGGAGAGTGTTGCGAGCGAAAGGTGGGCAGTCACACCACCTGTAAGAGTGGGGGATAGAAGCTGTCGGAGGCAGGTCACACCACACCTGTAAGAGTGGGGAAAAATTGCGGAGGCAGGTCACACATCTGTAAGAGTGGGGAAGAAGTGTGTAGGCAGGTCACATACCTGTAAGAGTAGGGGAAGAAGCTGGAGGCCGGCTTACACATGTACAGAGGTGGGAAAGAAGGGTGGATGCAGCTACCACACGTGTAAGAACCGGGCAAGACAACTGCGGGCAGGTTCACACCACACACCTGTAAGAGGCCAACGGAAGAGAGCTGGAGGCAGGCACACGAGCCCACACCCCTGTTAAGGACAAGTTGCGTCTTGCCACAACACCCGCTTTCCTCGGGGGCCTGATATAAACTCCAGAGGCACAAACGAAACCCCTTGTGGGACCTCCTGTGTCCTGAACCCCCTATCAGCCGGACGCGGACGTCGAAGAGAAGATGTGGCGAGCGGTGTGTGGAAGAGATGCAAGAGGGAGGAGAGAATAGGAGAGGATAACGGAAGAGGGGGGGGGGATTCGGAGGACAGAGAGAGGGAGGAGAGAGGAGAGAGGGAGATCGAGGAGATGAGACGAGAGAGTAGGCGGGAGACGGAGAGAGAAGGAGTGAGGGCAGAACGCGCCCCGGGCCCCGTACCAGGTAAAGCTTGTGACCCCCCCAAGCCTCACACCACCTAAAACCTCTTCAACATTTCTCTAAAGCTTCCCCCTGGAGGAACGCCTTGCAGACTCACGACGCCCGCGTGCTGCTGGGGGAACTCATAACTTCTACCGGAATGTCGAAGGAGGAGGTCCGTTTCGTCCAAGAGAATGACCTTGCAGGGGAGAATATGTTTAGGTTGGTACGCCCGAAGATCGCCCGTCGTCTACTGCTCTGTATTTTTGCGGCATTGCGCCCGACTCTCTTGCTGAAAAACCCAGCAGCATGTCGGCTACTACTACATATATCACCACTACACTATATTTCTCAGACACAGTGAGCAAATGGATCTAATGGACGGACGCATATTTCACAAAATAACTGGGCACACGTTCAGGGACACCACGACACCCACCACGACATCGTCTTGGACACTGAGCGAGGCCCCGAGCCGCGTCCTCCCCCTCCCGCGCCACACCCACCTGCAACTACCATACATATTTTCCCTAGTATCTGGTACCATTCCAGCACCCTAGACTAACTCATTTGTTATAGGTTAAAAGATACTATCTAACTATTTTTTGGACGTTTATTACGTTAACGTTGATGCAGGTAAACTTGTTAAATTTGTCATGATCGAGATTGACATTGTCGTTGTTACGTCTTGGGGAAAAAAAGACTAGTGCTCTCAGGGCTAGCCAACCTTTACGCTCAGGTATTATTAATTAACAACGTTTAGGAATGTGTTGAATTAAAAATATTTAATACTATGTCATTGCATATATAAATCATTATTAAATAAATCTAGTTAACTTATGTTATGATTTATGAATATGTGCTCAGTTGGTTAATTAACCAACCACAAAACATACAAGCACAAATATATGTGTACATAAAGTAGTCGTACCGTTACCTTGTATGGCCTAATTGACATTTTTTATATATAAAAATACAATATAAAAATAATAAAATAACTTTGACGGCCCTAACATAATCTTGAATTATAATTACGATGATAACATTGCCTATGAATGATTATGCTCGTAGCCTAGAGTCCGCGCTATTTTGTTAGTAAACATTGTCCAGCTCAGGTCAAGACTTTTTTTAAAAATTTAAAAGCTTTCATTAATTGTACCGTGAGTGTGTCACACCTCGGCTCTCTTCCCAACACCCGAACACCCACCCACCCAACAACATATGGAGCCGGCATAATCAAGAAGCTGGACCGGAGTCTGTTGTAATCGGGATCGCGGCCAGGGAGATGGTCCAAAGCCTGGGCCAACGCACTAACAGGAATTGATTGAAAATGTGTTACTGTATTTTGAAATTTGATGCATACTGTAATTATTAACAATTACCTTAAAAATGTTGTGGCCATATGGAAGTGTGGTAACACCAGAACCAGACGATTTATGCGATCGACGGTCCTTGTCACAGTATTTCGGAAGTGGCTTTGAGTATTCACCATTTATGTGAGTGGTATGAGATTGCTCGACAAACATTATTCATTAGGGATTCAGAACAGCAGCGCGTTTAATGTTGGACTATTTTAAGCCAAACCCTATAATATGCATTTAAACTTGTGTGCAGCATATTGGGGTGTAATTTTGGGTTATCTTGGACGATGATTCTCGGGGCTTAGCACTCCCTTCGGCCCGGTCCTCTACCAGGCCTCTTTTTTTAATACAACGCCCAGGACGCATCGTCGTAGCAATTTCTCCAAGTACCTATTTACTGCTAGGTAACAGGGCATCAGGCTGCAACAAAACATTTTTGCCCATTTGCCTCCGCCTACAACCTGGGGATCGAAACCCGAAACTTCAGGACTATGAATCCGAAGGACTGTTCACCCAGCTGTTCAGGCGCTAGCCGTGTTCAAATCTCAAAATCATAAATCTTATTTTTTTTATCAACTGTAACCCGTTGCTATCTAGTTTTTTTTTTGATTGTTTTTTTTTTTTTGATAAGTTAGCAAGGGTTTGTGTTTCTTGGCTGGTATACATTCCTAGGGAAAAACAGTGTGTTCATCATCCTTGCACTATATGGTTTATGGTAAGTTACACCCTATTGCTAATTATATGAACCTGATGTGCAAAATATTACTATAAATAATGACAGTACTAATCTCTATTAATGTTGCTGACGTCAGTGCAAACGCGCTGAAGGTTGCTCCAAAATATAGAACTGCCTCCCAAATGGAGCCTGACGGTGCTCGAGGTTTGTAGTCCTAAGCGGTCTGGGTTCCATTCCTCGGCAGAAGGCGGAAACAAGCGGATGGCAGTTTCTTTTACCCTAATGTCCTATCCTGGTTGATCAGGTATCCTTTGGAGGTGAACCTATTGTTTGTCAAACTGCACCTGAAAACCCGCTCCTCGTAACTTTTTAAATAATTATATGAAACATACGCAAAAGAAACATTGCCGGTGCCTTCCATGACTTTGAACCATATTGATTATAACTTATTTTTAAGGAATTAATAACAATATATTGAATGTCTTATATGCGCGAAACAAAGCTTTAATATACAGGTATTGCCAAAATCGATGACTTTTTCGTCTTATAACAATAGAACAAGATTTCTGCTTTTGTTGCATATACGTGACGTCATATACATGACAAGTTAACACCCAGTTACCTACACCGATACACACAGACAGGAGACATCTCCTGTCCACGAGGCTAACCATAGCCCGTGCTTCTTGCCCCGCTCCTGTGTCAGGTAAGTTACGGGCTCACCATAGCCCGTGCTACTTGGAACTTGTTCCGAGTAGCTGAATCTATAACACCACCACACCACCGATATAGCTGCCGACGCTATTAATAAAAACGAGTACTTGCTCGTACTATGCCTACTCATCTCCAGCACAAGTGTCAGGTATTGAGAATCAATGGCTGATTCTGTATGCAGTAAATACTGAGAATACGGCTGGGGTTTACTCCCTGACGCTTAATCCCAACACTTGAGCTTGAACAATCCTCGTCTATTATGTGGCTATTATTGAATATTATATATCAAACCCCCATACATTACGTCCGCTTTGACGGAGTGATAGACAGCCGACAGGCCTTAATAAAAACTCTGTAATGCACACAAAACCCGCACAAAGGGATTAATGGTAGAGTAGGAGACGGTTCTATTAGAAAGTTAAAGATCACAGAGTGTAATGGTTAATAAAGTAAAATAAGGATATCATCCGCTGAAACCCTTGTCCCCAAGATTCTATGCTTGCTCCGGTACTTTCTCTCCTCACAAGGATAAGTATACAAACTATAATATTGTATCAACCTTTGCCGATGACGCTAGGATTTTCATAAGTAGACAATATAGAAGACGCAACAAGCCTCCACTCCGATGAACAGATCCCAATCCCAACACTTATCCCAATGACTTTCAATGGACCACAGAAAATAACATGTTTAATGAGTTCTAGTTACTGGGCTATTGTGAAACACTCACAAACGCAGTCAAACCTTTAAGACACTAACGATCTGTAGGGTGGAATGTTGTTGCACACTAAAAGGCTCATTCAAAGCTGGAGAGCGTGCAAAGATCCTTTACTGCTAGAATCCACTCTATAAAACGTCTACAGTGTTGGGACCGCTTTATTTTAATCTGTGTATCTCTCCCACTAGCTGTTTAGGAAAAAGTTACACTTGGGAAAAAACTAGGTCTTTCTGTATGCAGATTTGAAATACCACATTTGACCAAGTGTGGCATGTGCAAAATAACCCTTTTGAAAAGCAGAGGTGTGGTAGGTACGCTGAGCGAGATCAACATATAAGGTCCCAGACTTTTCAACTCTATACACACAAGGGGCATAACTGGACAACCTGTGTCCAAAAGAGAACTTTATGAACACCGCCAAAGGATACCGGATTAACAAGGCTGCGATTAACTTCAGGCTGCAAGCAGGCGCGCCGAACATATTAAGGTAAGGACATGTAAGGTATCATGTAACCTTACATATAAGGTAAGGAAGGACTTCTTAAGGACATGTAAACGATTTGAGTGTACTAGTGTCGGAAGACCTTTCCTTTAAAGAACACAATAAGTAGCCGTCACAACTGCTGTCGAGTATCAGACACATACTCAATAGGTAATATTGAACCTCAAATAGTGCATACATACTCAAATAGGGCAATAGGTACACAGAAAAAACGATCAATATCAGAGGCCCGAGACAGTTCAACATGCTTCCACTACACATAAGGGGCATAACTGGCCGACTCCTCGCAGTGTTCAAGAGAACTTGATAAGCACCTCCAAAGGATACTTGATCAACCAGTCTGTGACTCATACGTCAGACTGCGAGCAGCCGCGTCTAACAGCCTGGTTGACCAGTCCAGCAACGCTGAGGCTCGGGGACGCTAAGCCCCGAAGTCATCTTAAGGTAATGTACTCAATTGTGTCTCCACTTACTCATCTTTCAAGACTTTAGACCAGAGGTGAGCAAGCACACAAGCAAAAATACATTAGGCCTGTCTGGTCTGAGACAGCACACACACACACTCCCTCGATTGATTGATGAAGATTAACCCATCCAAGAGAACATAAGTACAAAGGTAACTGCAGAAGGCCTATTGGCCCATACGAGGCAGCTCCTATCTATAACCACCCAATCCCACTCATATACATGTCCAACCCGCGCTTGAAACATTCGAGGGACCCCACCTCCACCACGTTACGCGGCAATTGATTCCACAAATCAGCAACCCTGTTACCGAACCAGTATTTACCAGTCTAAATCTAACTTATCCAACTTATACCCATTGCTTCGTGTTAGGTCGCACGGGCATGAATAGCCCGTAATCTCTCCCTGGATTGAAGATGATTAAGCCATCCAAGAGGTTGCACAGGCATAAATAGCCTGTAATCTCTCCCTCGATAAGATAAAGATTAAGTCACCCAAGAGGTGGCACGGGCATGAATAGCCCGTAAGTGGTGGCCCTTTTGAGCCATTACCAGTATCAAGAGCTGATACTGGAGATTTGTGGAGGTGCAACTGCACCCTGCGTGACGGGAGATGTCTCCCGTGGTCTCTCCCTCTCTCGTAACGAGCTTTTATACCCGTCTATCCCCAATTTTCCGTTGAATGGACGGATTTGAATCTGGTAACAAGGGACAGCCTTCCAACCTTTGAACTATTCGAGGTGAGGTTTGTGTGACCTTACCTCACCTCCCTGGGAATGTCTCGTAAGTCAGGTACCATCCTAAGTCTCTACTCACGTCACCTCAACAACTGTTACAACAGTGCCCCCCCCCCCCTCTCTCCAAAAAAACAATAAACTTGGGAGATTGGGTGGGCACCAGTTCTTAACTGTTCGGGCCTGTTCACCCAGGAGAAATTGGGGACCTGTTTGTAAACCAATTGGAGGGTAGGTGTTGCAGTAAAAACTAGTAGAGGCGGGGCATTTTTCTTTGCATATAGTAAAAAGAGAAACAGAGAAATTAACTTGTTCATTCACTCTCTTGAAAAACTGGACATTTTAACTGAGGGATGAGAGTTCGATTCTATTATGATAGCAATAGTTTCAGATACATAACGTTCTTTTTATTTCATTGTGCATCAACACATCCTTTTAACACACTGGCTTCCTGGAGCACGTGGCAGGCTTGGCAGCCTCGTACCGTGACACCCACAAAGACAAAAGAACGGAAAAACCACAACACACCGAAAAGGGCATTAAAACACACACATCTCTCGGCTCAAGAGCAAGACATCGACCATAGAATCAATACACATTCCTGCCTGCACACTTTACAGACTTTGAAGCTATTGTAAAGTCATCGGCACCGGATATAGGCGATGTGGGCTACCATCAAAATTGCTGGGTGAGCATCTGCCATTACAGACATCCTTGCTTCAAAAACATTTAAAATGCTGTACGCAGAAAATCTTCAAATAGTATAGCTCTTCTCTTTAAAAACAATTATATTAGTGAAATATCGTCCAATTCTATTTGATCACATCTAGACTGGGTTACTAGTGAAATTCACATTATAGTCAGTACACCGTACCAAACACTACAATAAACCTAAAATGTGTTAAGAAAACTCACTATTGTACCAGTGTCACGACAAAGAAAACATGACGTCAGCAAAATGAACAATTACACTCCCTCCGGGGAGTGAAATCCATCGGACACGTCTAAATACCTTTAACTTGAACAGCGCTCAAATTTCCTAGGTGATTTGAGTCAACTTTCTAGTTAACGTACTGAGCTTTGAGGAGCAACCTAAATGTGAAGTTAAACAGCACCTTAAAAATCCACTAATATATAATATGAATATGAATAGCAGTTATAGATGAAAATCTAATTTTAAATATTTTATTATAAACCATAGATAAGATCCCAACATTCATTTATTAAAAGAAAAAAAATACTGAGGTGTTAACTTACTCCAAACTCCACAAAATCTTAGATTTTTTTTACCATGATTTCCATTCGAGATTTCTACACACATTTATCTTAATATTCCTCAGGATTCCTACCTCAAGAGTTTCAAGGCATATTTACAGCAATCTAATAGGTTGTGTCGAGAAAACGTTTTTAGGTAAGCTTTTGATACTGTAACTTTTTTCCCAAACCATTTTCAAAGTGGTATAATTTCGCAAGTATGCCAGATAATGGTCTGCGTAATATGGCTTGCTAACATATGTTATTTTGACGTCACGTATGTATCCTATATAGGCGGAGTCAGATGACGGATTATATTTCAAGGTCGCCCTACTTCACAGCTGCAAAAGGGTAATTTTACTATTTTATGCTGTGAGCAATTGGTATTTTTTTCCGATATAGCATTTTTAAAATGTGACTGAACTTGACCTATAAGTTTTTGTCCTACATGATACGACATTACGTAAAAATGGAAGGGGGACGT
>WNGS01063839.1:12200361-12214219 GCA_020271785.1 Procambarus virginalis
CACCACCCATGGGATGGGTATGGGGTTGATAATAATATATATAAATAATAATAATAATACCTTGCTCTTTCACTCATTTCAAGGTTTAAATTTACACATCATATCTGAGAGAGACAAATTAAAAAGTACCTGTACTGTACTACATTACCATAGCCTTGTTAAAACAACTTTGCCTTTGTTGAAATTATTCTAAATAAATGCTCCATGGTTTTTTTAAAACACACACACAGCCAATAAGAAATGTGAAATGCTTTCTCTCAAGTAATTCAAGAATTATAACAATAATGTATCCCTACTTGACATTTGGATTGTAGATATGTTACACACAGGTCAATGGTACAGTGTTATATGGCTACATGCCCATGGGGAGCTGTGCAGTATAAACATGACGACACTATATGGGCAGCAGAGATCATTTGTCCTGTACAGTACTGTATCCCAATATTGTAGTGTAAAATGCAGTTCAAACTGCAATCTAACATTCTATTTTTTTTTTAATTAGGAATACTGGTGCATTATTTTGGTAATTCTAGAATTATTCTTAGAAACCAATGCTCATTCACTGGTTTTGCACTCTGAAGACGCATGGAACAAAAAGTCAGAGATGGCAAATAAATTTATATTAATGTAGTTTACTTGAAAGCCACCATCTCCAATGACCTCGAGGGGAAAAGGTGTCAAAAATACCTCATTACTCCTAAGGATTCAGAGCTGTCAGTCAACTCGTTATTTATATTTATGCAAGATACAATAAATTTAAATTTTGGAGTTCAGAAGTAAATCTACTGCTGCTAGCTTCCTCAACTGTATGAATTCCTGCTTCCTCATACCCTTAATCACTAGACCTACTAGAATCACTGATAGTATTGCCACGGCTCTTGATCACATCTGGACCAACATAACCTCTCCGTTTACTTCAGGGATAATCATCGATAGCACTACAGACCATTACCCCACATTTCTCCTAACATTAACAAACCATCTCTAGAGACAAGGGAGATAAACTTTAGGCTGCACAATGAAACTGCTATAGGCAATTTATAGCTGCTGCTGTTAATGTTAACTGGGAGTCCAAATTAAGTAACATAGGGGACATCACCTAGCAGTGCAATCTTTTTTTCAAAAAACTCTCAGCCTTTATAACACCCACTGTCCTATGCTAATGAAACAAGTCACAACTAAAAGGCTAAACAATCCTTGGCTTACAAAAGGAATACTTAAATCCATTAATAAAAATATGTCCTTGAGAAGAAGTATAGGTTAGGAATCGTCTCCAAAGAATTTTCAAAGAATTACTCATTGCTATTGAAAATAATTAGAAGAGCCAAAACTAAATACTATGAAGATAAATTTACCCAAACAAAGGGCAACATTAAGAAAACATGGAGCACAATTTCACAAATATTGGGATCAAAGATGATTTTAAATAACAAACCAATACTCCTGTTCAATAACGATGGTCAGCTTACAGCCTCTGATACTGCTATAGAGTTCAACCTTACCCCTAAAATGTCAACCCATGGCTGCTATTTTTAAACAATGCTGTTTGTCCACCAAATTGTATTTTTGCTATTTTTCTGCCATGTTCTCCCTTTTTTATTTTTATATTTTCTCAACACAATTATACTTTAATCTCAATTAGTATTAAGTTTTAGTCTTTTAGTGTTTTTCCTGCCCGAAACGCTTTGCGTAATAGTGGCTTTAGGCATAGTATGTACTGTACTAGCTCTATCTATAAATCCATCAATATTTGTATCACACCTTGTATGTATGTATGTACTTTACCTAAATAAACATTTGAATTTGAAAAATACGAACAGCAAGAGGGCCAACAAATTTCCTACATGATCTAATACCCTACCATACAGTACCTTGGCCATTACCCTCCTACAATAAACATACTATCCCATAACATCCTTGTGACCCTAACATAACAAATTCCAGCTGGACAAGACCAATTCATGAACAATAACCTGGACATGATTTAACTCGCCGACGTCGTCTGCCGCCATCAAGCCAGCTGGTGTATGACATGCTCTTCCAGGCAAACCAAAACAAACATTTTTTTTTTGCCCTATAAATTATTTAATATATTATAATGCATTGCGATGTGTCTACTGTAGCTCTTATGTATGTGGTCATAATTATTACGTTTCGTTTATGATACTGACGGATGTATACAAGTGACTGAAGTAAATATATGCAGGTCTTGGTTGGTGCCGGTGAAAGTACCCCAAGTTTTTTAACCATCTTACATGTAGATTTAATTCTGCATTACTTAAGCATATTTTTATGAGTGCATTGCGTTATAACTATTAAGCCAAATTATGCAAATAATTAAAAATTAAGTAGAATTAGGCTGCAGACTGAAATTTGATTACGTTCAAGCATAATTATTCTATTAAAATTATGTGTATGGGTAACTATAACTTGACACAATATAGACCTCAAAGTACAAACACCAATTTGCAGAATAATAATAAGCCCAAGTATATTGTTTGAACAATGTGAAATATGCGCAAAAATACTCTTTTTTTTCTATAATTTCTCTGTAAACCAATAACCAAAAGTCAGTTAGGGAGTCGCCTACACGTATTCAATAATAACCTTTCCGGCATTTATGTTCATTTCAGGACATATTCTAGTATATCTTGCTCCTTCCATTGCCCTATACAATTGAAGACGGTCGCTGGTGGAAGTTTGTCTTGAGGCGTCGCCATTATCATGTGTTTTCGTCTTGCCGTCGGCGAGTGCTGAAGACCTTCTGTGAGTTCCACCCATTTACCCTGTTGTTTCTGCAGCCTCCCACGCTGACAAGACTGCTCTGTGATCTGCGGGGGGTCACTAACCCATCCCAGCCAAGAGCCCGGTGGCTTAGAAGGCAGAGAGAGAGGTGGGCTAGAGGCTTGGGGTGTGATGGTGTGGGGGATGCATCACGCCTAAACATATCGATGCCTGTGTTGTAATAGCCGTGTTGTAGATGCTTTGTGAGCCCGTGTTAAAGCTTGTACATGACCCCCGTATATGAAGATCACTATATATATATGATCCACAAATTGGCCTAAATGCGTTCATTTTGGATGCGATATTAACAAATCTTATTGTAGATGGGTGATCTGGATTCTGCCTTGTGTATCTTCCTATCCTTCTAAACTGGTCGGTTTTAACAAAATGTTTCACCAGGGAAGACCTTCTTATTGGTCTGTAATGCCAGATACAAAATAAGACACGAATTGTTACTTATTGCTTGTTTCTTGTTTTGGAGAAGCGAGTTATGAATGGTATATCTCATTTGTATTTTCAAAGTCAAAACATTGCATCATAAAGTTTAAACAGGCAAAGCTACAGGTGTTAAGAATTGGTTTTGGTTTCCCATTGTGAAGGAATGGAAGCCTGTTGAGTTTATCGAACGACAGTTGCCTAACTCTCCAGTACAAAAGGTACAGCGAGTTGTAACAATGTTATGTGTACGTACAATTTACTCATTACAGTAAATAGCTACAATTTAATATGAATAAAAGTTGAGGAAATCAGTTGATGCCACGAGGGGGATTTGAACCTGCTCGCTGGGTACTCCCAAGCACACGCCTTAGACCACTGTACCATGTTATTACATAGGGAATGTAACCTGGGATTTGTCTGAATACACAAGGGGGGGTGGGGGGTGGTCTCGGGCATGGAGCTGATACCACGTCAAGCTTTGATATATTACCTATGTACACTTCGGTGTGGTATAGGAGCATATTACCCATATACACTTTGGTGTGGTATAAGAGTTCTTCTCCTCAAGGCTCACTTTAAATGCACAAAGAAATCACTTTACTGTGATGTATCAATGAGAAAATCAGAGCTATGAGGAAAATTCGAACCTCACACTGGGGCATACTCATGGATCCAACTGGTTGTCTCATCGATACATCGCATTAATGTGATTTTGTGCATTTGAAGTGAGCCTTGAGGAGAAGAATTCCTATACCATACCAAAGTGTACATAGGTGATGTGTAAAACCTTGACTTAGTATCAGCTCAATGTCTCTGACCCTCCTTTGTGGATTCAGTTGAATTCCATATTCAGTGTGTTGTTTCATGGGTCACTCAAAGCTTTAAGATGCAATATTAATATACAGGATAGCATAGTTTGTTTGTGTGTTTGGTGTTGGTGTCACTTAGACGCTTAGCATTTAGGGGCTGAGACCCAGATCTGAGGTATTCCTGAGGTAATAGATCTCACATCAGACTGAAAGCAACAAAGACTAAATTAAATAGAACTATTTGCAGATAACTAGGCATACCATGGGGAAAACATTATTTTTAGTCCAATTGTATATTAGATATCTTCCATGTTTCAACTTGAATTCCTGATATTTTTGTGGAATATTTTACAATGTAAGTTTAATTTTTGTTATAAAGTTTTTAATTAATATGGTCTGCTTTCCTAAATAGCGTAGAACAGCCACATCAGTGTGAACTATACAGGGCATGTAGTAGGCTTGCAGGAGAGCTATAGCAGTGGTTTTCAACTGGCGGGTTGCAACCCCATAGAGGGTTTTTGAGTACTGTATTTGAAAATAGAACTGTTCTCAAAAAAGTTAAGAACTACTGTTATAGGGAAGGGTTCTGCAGTGCTTGAGCTGTAGTTAATATATTCAAAACAATTACTAATTTGGTAAATTACTTGCAGCTGCTTCTCAGGACAGAATGCATCCTAAACACCAGGTATGATCGGGCCTGTGTTCTACCCCTCTATATCTGGAATGTCATAGTACTCAAGATTAGTTAATTATTTTCTCATTGTTTAATATACAATATTTACATCCCCATGGTTGTCAGCTGTTAGGAACAGCTGAGAGGAACAGAGGTACTGTTCCTTATTAATTTTCCCTATCCGTTTGATATCATTTGCAGGAGTTGCAAATTTTATTAAGGCAGCTACAAAATATATCTTTTAGAAGTTTTCTTGGATTGAAGCCAGTCATATAATAATTAATTTAGGCTGTTCAAATAGTGAGACTTCTATTTGCTAAAGATTCTTTTTAGTATCAAATCTAAACAAATTATTTATTACTTGTATGTATGTTGTGCCTAAGAGCCAGAACTGCACTTCTTGGCCTAGAGAGCAAGGTCCAGTTTGCCTAACAGGCAAAATAATTTTCATTATTTTTAACTACAGGTCCAGTATTTCTTTCCGGATAGATTATTGTTAGAAAAGAACCAATTATATTAGGAAGATGAATTACTGACCTAGTTATGTTAAGTGAGGTTAGGATAGGTTAGGTTTGATTAAATTTCTATTGTTAGTTTTGAATGAAAGTAAAAAAAATAAAATCATATGTAATATAATGGAAAGCTGTATCCTTCTATAAGAAAAAAATATTTGAAAAGTATAATATTTAAAGAAAATTTGGCTTCTTGGGCAACTTGACCTATTAGGTACAACATACATATACATACTGTACTTACATACATACATATATACATTACCAAAGAGCCAAAGCTCAACCCCCACAAGCACAACTAGGTGAGTACATGTGCACACACTGACATGCGTGCATATATGCATACATGCATGCACACACGCATGCACGCCACATGTATGCACACCACATACATTCATATACACGTGTAGATGCATACATACATATACAGTACAACAGTACTGTATATAGTATTTTAATTATTTTTAAGCAATTACTTTTTTCACAAATTCATAGTTATCAGAAATCCCTACATGGTAATATTTTGATATAGCTGCAACTAGAATTGATAGTTGTTTTATTACATTACAAATATAGTTGGTACAGTATAAAGATTTTTGCATGCATAAAGCTTAAGTTTTATCTTAAATTGTAATTGTGTGTTTTGTATTTTTAGATACTGTACAGGATCATTCTAGTTTGGTAACTGGGATTAGCTTACCTTAATGTTTCTCATGTTATTGTCTGACTGGGCAATAAGTTCTTCCCGAGTCAGTAGTACAGTGTCCATATCAATGAGCCTCCTACTCCCTCTACCACATACAAAGTACTGTACAGCTCATCAGAATGAAACTTAATTGTTTTCAATGAACAATTTATGTTCCCATTTTACATAATTTTCTAAATTTGATTATTTTAGTGTATAAAATATTTTCTCGTAAAAAATTTGCATAGCAGCACAGTGGGATCAGATTCCAGATCCTCATGGTGTGAGGATGTAGCTTTAGCATCCTGTACTCTCCAGTAGACCTGGATCATTACAGTATGCTCCAAAATAGGGGTAAATGGCATATATCATTTATCCCATGTTCCATGTTGATGGTCAGACTCTTACACAAATTTAATCATATACAGTACTGTACTGCTTTGACATTGTCAATTCATTACAGTGAAATGACAGGCAAATGTCGATACTAGTAATCTGCAATAAGTTGCGGAGCATTTAATTTGATCTAGTACAGTATTTTTTGGATTTTTAATTAGGTTGACAGTACTGTATGACTAAATTATAATTAGTTTGAAATTATCAGATTAGCAAAGCCTGGTCCTAATTTGTGAAACTTTCAGGCACCTTCTTACTGTGAATGTTTGTACAGTATGAAAACACTACAAAATCAATATGTTGCATTGATGATAAACACTTCAATAATAATTTAGAGGGATCGTGTTTTGTACCTATGGCCACCAATGCTCTCTTTTTATAATTATTCTATGATTTTTTTCCTTTAGTTTTTTAACACATTCTTTGTGGTTTATGGTATTGGAATTCTGGTAACAAATTTTCTTAGCATGTAAAGAAGAGTATTACAGGAAAAAATATTCAGAATAGTCAGTTCACAACTAAAAAATGTTGGGTTTGAGACCTAAACAAGACAAAGACAATTTTTGTCTTGGTAAGAAGAGATTAAGATTAAGGTAAAAAAAACTAAAACTGGTTTTTACCTATTTAATCAATGGATAAAATTTGCAAATTTAATTTAAATAGAAATATCTAACTAAGGTGGTCCATATTAAGCAAAAAAGTATTTTTTTTTCTTTAAATATGCCTTGGGGTTTTGTAAACTCAAAGACCGACCCAGGTGGGTAAGAGGGGTAGCTACCATGCTAATCATGCAAGAGACAGTTTCACTTTCACCAGGTGTGTCTATTCACCCAGCAGTAAATAAGTACAGTACATAGGTATTAGGCAACTGTTGTGGGTTGAATCCTGAGGAGAGTTTGAGTTGGCCTAGAAAACCCTACTGAGGATAGCAGGCCCCTGTTCCTGACACTGGGAAACCATTAGATACTGTTTCACAGAAAATGTTCTGTAAATTAGAACAAGAATTGATTATAATATTTGTGTTTAAAACCTAGTTACAGAGTTGATGTTAGATTACAAATGAAGAATGCATAAGTGATGTCTGTTCAAGACTAGTCTGTTTGTCATTCTAATACTGTATTGAGATTTTGGATATTGTCAGTTATTGCTATATTTATGATTAAATTAACTATTTTGTTATGGCATTATTTTTGTTTATCCCCCCCCCCCCTCCCTGATGGAAAGAAAATAGGTAAAAAAGTAATGCTATATTGTACAATTGGCTGTACTTGTTAGAAAGAAGAAAAGAAAGAAAAACTTCTTGAAGAAAAACTTCCTATCTAGTCCAATAGAATGCAGATTTGTTTCTTCATACCAAAAAGAAAAAAATAACCTTTGTGTAATAGAAAATATGGTTCAAATAATGCGATACTGTACCAGGTCTGGGTGTTTCCAAGACATGAAATATCATTAGAACAACCAATAAGCATAATCACTAAAGTAATTTTTACTTACGTTTCCATTTTTTATTTCATTCCCATGAAAAAAGGTGTGCTATTTTCATGTGTGCCATGAAGGAATATAATTATTAGTCTAATTTAATACCAGAACATGAATATTACCAGTGATAGTATACTGTCTTAAATACAGTACTGTACTGTACAACCAACCAACCACTATACTTACCAAAGAATTTATGTATTTTAGTCATAATTTAAATATAAAATACTGGTACTGTACAGCCTTCTCTGGATGGAGAGCCCCCAGGGGCTGCCCCGAGTGAGGCACTTGTTGTACCATGGCTTAGGGAAGCTTGCACCAGGCCTCTGACACCCACTAACTTATTCAGGATAAAGGCCAAGAATATTTTCCCTCAAAGAGGTGATTTTCTTCAATATTTATGTTAATGAAGAAATGTGAGAGTAGCTTTACATGTCGGCCAATGACCAAGAAATGGCACTTTCAGTAATAGGTCGCGAGTCTGTACGTACTGTAATTGTCCTCTGCCACTTTGCTAGTTTTTATTAGAGCTTTTGTGCTAAGGGGACAGTTCTTCTTTTTATTTTCAATATGATAAAAGAATTAGAGCAGTAAGAAATAAGTGTTGGGAAAGGGAAACAAATTACTGTATGTACTTCAAATTTTTAGGCTTTCAATAGAGTTTATGTTGCCACAGTGCTCTCTTGCTTGCATGCATGTTTTTGATTTTTCTTGGTGAAATGAGGGGGCTGCAAATTGTTGGAAATCCTATACGATTCAGGACCACAAATTTAAATTAATAAATCTTAATGAATATTTATATATTACAGTACTTTATACAGTACAGTGTATTATGTAAATCTTAATGAATATTTATATATTATAGTACTGTATACAGTGTATAGATATAGTAGTTTAACTGTTGTTAAAATGTTATGTATCTTGGAATATATACGTAGCATTTAGACTGGCACAAAAACGTTTTAATTTAAATTATTTTATTTTGGTAATTATTTTGCTTTTTTGTTTCAGTTGAGGGCGTTGGTGTACCATGTCGAGTGTGCTTAACCGGTCGGCCTCCGTGATGAATGGTGGAACAATGTACTTGGGGGGGCAGCTGGAATAGGTGGGAGTGGAGACAGTGGAGGGGGGGGAGGTGGCACGGCGTTGCGGGATTCATTGGTAGGGTGATAGGAGCACGGCACTTAAGGGAGTCAACTACCTCCTCCCCCCTGCAGATATTTGTCCGAGCCAAGAAGAAGATCAATGATATTTATCAGGAGATCGAGGAGTATGTTGCAGAAGCCACACTTTTCATCGAAGGTTAGTAGATACTATTTCTAAATTTGTCTAATAAAGATCATTTTGATTCACATGCAGTAAATATATAGTTACTGTAGCTATCTAGAAAAGTAAATACATATGTCATGTGTGACAGCATTCTGCCTATTAATTAATGTTTGGAAAGGACATGTGGAATAGATTTTAATGGAACTGCACAATGCAGTACTCATTATGTGTCATATAGTGTCAAGTTACTTAAGATCTCTTATGTTGACAGGGGTACATAATGACAAGGGGCTTATTGGAGAGAAAGACCTTCAAGATTTTAAGGCTTATAGTGCCAAAGTGGCAGGCATTAAAGAGGTTCTGGCAAGAGACCACATGAAGGTAAGTAGACGCCTCTGGGAACGTTTCAATTATTCACCACTTTGTATTATTGCAATGTTGAGTTTTTCATTTTTTTTTTTTAGATGTACTATTCTGATGCTCTCTTAACCAATGTCCTACTTATCCTATGGACAGGATTATGCATTGTTAGGGCAAATTGATTTTCTCCACCGGCGGCACAACAATTTTTTTTCGAATGTCTTAGATTGTATGCTGGAGTACATTTAATACAGAATAGCACTCAGTGGAGACCAGAACATTTAAGCCAAGTGATGTGTATTACTCCTACATACACTACAGTGTTGTAGTATTAAACAAAACAAAATATTAATAAATTTTGGTTTTCTTAATTATGGTGTTAATTATTACAATTTCTCTTATTAGGTGGCATTCTTTGGACGAACATCCAACGGAAAGAGCTCTGTTATTAATGCCATGATGGGCGACAAGATCCTGCCATCAGGCATTGGACATACCACTAACTGCTTTTTACAGGTTAGTCACGTATTTGTTGTTCTGACGGGAACTTTGCCTACTTTTCTGAGTGTTCTGTCAGTAGCGTCCCAAGCTGAATGCTAATACAGTGAAGCCCTAGGGAGACTTCCTGGTATGACATGCTATCCATTTCATCAAAGATGCTTAACCCCCTGCACTGTGCACCTGCTTTTGTCAAAAACTTCATAGTGCAATTGTTAAGGACATATTTTTGTTGTTTTTATAAACGTTCAGGTAAAGTTAATGTCAAAATGTTTCCAAACTCAACTATTTTCATTTCAAAACACAAAGAGTGATGAAAACATTAAAAAAAAACATTAAAATATAGCCTAATTAAAAAAAATAGCTCAAAACGACTTTTGTTGGCTGGCGCAGTTAAGAGGAGGTTAAGCTCTTATCTGATGGACACTTTCATTTTAGCCTGAACTTGTTTTTCTAGTCATGTTCTTGTAAGTGCTTTTGCTTAAATATTTTAAAAGTTTTGTAAAAAATATTAAACCTGTAATGTGTTTTAGTGTTCTGTACATTTATTACATATCTTTGGTAGATTGAAGGGATAGACTCCCACGAGCCTTACCTTACCACTGAGGGATCCTCGGAGAAACAGAATATTAAGGGTATTGGGCAGTTGGCTCATGCACTCTGCAACAATAGACTCGGCGACTCGACTCTTGTGCGCATTCATTGGCCTAAAACCCGATGCCCACTCTTGAGGGATGACGTTGTCCTCGTCGATTCTCCTGGCATAGATGTATCCGAGAGCTTAGATGACTGGATTGACAAGCACTGCCTGGATGCTGATGTCTTTGTGTTGGTTGCAAATTCAGAATCTACATTGATGAACACAGTAAGTACAGTACTGTATATATTTTCAATATCATTGTCGTCATGCACACATGAAAAAAATTTAAGAATATATAATTATTTGTTTTAGCGAATGTAAATTATAAATATGTAAAGAAGGAAGAGAAAAGGTTCATAAATATGACTAGGAATAGGTTTTCTGAAGTGTTGCTGTTAGTCTTTGGCGTTAAGATGAGAACACTTTCACAGACATTTCACAATTGACATAATAGATGTGAAATACTTTGTGTGAAGGAAGTTTATATAAACCATTGACAATTATAGCCAGTATATTTCTTGAGGTTATCTTGAGGTACCTATTTTACTGCTAGGTAACAGGGGCATAGGGTGATAGAAACTCTGCCCATTGTTTCTCGCCGGCGCCCGGGATCGAACCCCAGACCACAGGATCACAAGTCCAGTGTGCTGTCTGCTCGGCCGACCAGCTCCCCATATTGATGTACTGTATGACTAAGTGTGTTATTCATGAAAAAATCATATTTTCCAATAACTTTGTATAATTTCTTTTCAGGAGAAGAACTTCTTTCACAAAGTTTCTGCAAAGCTTTCCAAACCCAACATATTCATCCTCCAGAACAGATGGGACATGGCTGCCTCAGAACCGGAGTATTTGAATGAGGTGAGCAAGACTTTTCTTTTATAATGCACTACATTATTTTGAAGTGTGCTGTGAAATAAGAGAATTTATATGAATACTGTACTGCATCTTATTAGCATGTGCATGTACAAAATATATAGACCCGACAAATTTTATAATGCAGTAAGCTCTAATTTGAATCAAATTTCAAGATATATTGCCATGTAATTACACTGCACAAAATACCAAACCTCCATATAATGGATCCCTCTAAACATCAAATTTTTCCACCAGATTTACCCTCTGAAATTCGGATTTCTCTGAAATAAATCTAGATACTGTACTGTACCAGAGGGGCAAGTGGTTAGAGCTAAAATGTCGGTTCATTGTGTTAAGTCATTTAATATTAATTTAAATTTGTGTAGTTTCTACCTATTGCTAATCTTTTTTTTTAATCTTCTAAATACTACAATGCATCTATATTTGGAAATGTTTTATTAAGTCTGTATTGTAGTATAAATTATACAGAAGAACTTGTAATAAAAACTAATTGTATCTTCCATACCTAGTGTGAGGCCATACGTACTGCTCATGTGTATTCCTTGTGTGCAAGGAATACACATGCAAGGTCTGTACTCTTATTACTCGAGCGTTTCTTTGGATAAGGTATATAATTATTTGTAAGGTGAAATCATATTATTCAACAAGGGTAAAAGGAACTTTTTTACCATGAGTAAGAATGCTGAGTTATTGGAGAAATGAGATTTTGGCTGGGGAATCAAGCGGCTGGTAGAGGAGTATGGGTTTGATACTAGTAGTGCTGTGCTTGATAAAAAGCAAAAACAGACCATGTAGTCCATGAGTAAATAAATATTGTGACAAAACATTGAAACCTAAGTATGAGGATTTGGGTGATACTGTACTGTCTAGCAGCAGTTTTCACCTCATTGTAGTTTGGTATTTGTTGTTGGTGGGGTTCAGTTACAGCTGCAGATGAAAGAATGCCACAACCATGGACTTGAAGATGTCAAGGTTAGTTCAAAGTGGGTGTTGAGGTTTAACAGATAGGTAAATTTATTGAATAGTCATTGTTTGTTTGTTCTTTATATATCATTAGCTGTAAGAGAAATCTAGACAATTTAACCCTCAGGCTGTGCCCCTATTATTTCCTAACAACCCTGTCGTGCGTAGGGAAAAAATAAATTCAACATAATTATTTATTTAAATGTTGTTATAATGTACATAATGACTTAGCATGGCGTTGATTTCCCCTAATCATGGAAAGTAAAAAGAAAATTGTATGTGACATGCTTTGGGAGGATGGAGCAAAGAAGTCAGGCAATTTACGGGCATTGACAGCAGTCTCCCCCACTGCTATCTGCTCCAGGGTGGGAGTTGCCATGACGATATTTTTATTGAAGACTAAACCACACACCAGAAGCCGAGACAACGGCGTTTCAGTCTGTAACCCCCAAGGAGTGGTTCATTTATACTCGATGTTCAATTCAGTGTCACAGTACTATTCAAAGAACTATGCTGGCTTCAAAATTTATGAAATATGCTTTTGTCATTGTTAAAGAAATATTTAAGGAACGGTGTTCTGTATCAAGCATAATGATACAAGACTTTTCTGTCAATACAGAACTGGTATCTCATTGGGAATTGCTGTATTGTATTCATATTAATTGGCATAAAATATGATGACTTAAACATTAAGTTTTTGTGTGGAAACTGTGTCACAAAGCACAGTTTCACAACTTTATTATTGTTTTAAATTTTGAGTTAGAAAAGATAACAAGCTTTTACCTAGTCAGTGTCCCAGTATTGATTGATTGTTGTGCTGTAGAACTTAAGAGTTTCTCCTTTGTGCCACATTGAATTGATACTTACTAGTATAAGGCATCTAGTATTAAATGCAGTACTGTATAGGCTTGTTAACATTCACATGACTGAAAAAAAGTTGTTATTGTTGGTAAATTTCTTTTAGCATTGAATTAAATTTGAGCTAAATTAAACAGTATCTTTTTTCATGATACTTTTTTTTAGAGGCCTGCTTGAGTGATACAGTAGTTGTAATTCATAATCACATTACACCACATTCCCACTCACTAAATGTAATCAGTACATAACATGTGGCTCTGGCTCTGTAATTAGTTATTAAAAGTACAGGTGTACCTAAGACCCATATGAACAATATTCAACTGATGGTTATATTTGATTGTATTTTGGGGGGTCAGTGTAGAATAAATTCAAATAAGTGTGTGATTGCTTGTACAAATAGTATAAGTTTAGTTAAGAATATTTCATCCTTCATGTTTGATAGAAACTTTGGTTTCTTTATTTCAAGTTGATACAATTTACAGTATATTATGGATATGTATAGGAACTGCTAGAATGTATTAGTAACTTAAACTAATCCTGGATTTACTGGGCACCATAGCCAAACACTGGCAGAGTGAGGTAAGCTGTTTGATGGATCTCTTAACTGCTGCAGTT
>WNGS01063839.1:12223834-12257565 GCA_020271785.1 Procambarus virginalis
ACACACACACGTTACCTACTAAACCATGATGAGCTGAGAAGTTCTACCCAGGCTTGGTGTTTGTAAGGCAGAATCCGGTACCACAGTCCAAGTTTTAAGAGATACTCGACCACACTGAGGTGTGAGTAGTGATGGTCTCCCTCCACCGCCCACACCCCGGGTGTCGCAAGTGGTCACTATAATGGCATCGAAGTAACCAACTATCAAAAGAAGACACAATCGAACTAGGACTGTGACACCGGATGGCACTCTCTCAGCTCTAAGGAAGTCGGGTACAGTTACTTGTGTGTCTGGGGAGTCCATGGATGCCAGCTCAAACCCACTCCATCGTCTCAACTTGCCCCTGTTGCATGCATGTATCCCGTGTGGTGGCCCTGTGTTGCATGCATGTATCCCCGTGTGGTGGCATTGTGTGTTGCATGCATGTATCCCCGTGTGGTGGCCCTGTGTTGCATGCATGTATCCCCGTGTGGTGGCCCTGTGTTGCATGCGTGTATCCCCGTGTGGTGTGTATCTGGTGAGCACGGTGGGGGATGAGGGTGTCGTGCTGTGGTCGGTGGGTCTCACCTGACGCCGCTGAAGTTCCCGCAGGCGGAGCTAAAACTTTTCCCTGGCCGGTTTCGTTCAGACGGGCAGCAGCAGTAGCGCGGCTGTTGTGTACTCTGAGGGAGAGTGAAACTCCTTTCTAAGGCCCTCAGACAGATGGGAGTTGTGTGTGTGTAGGGGAGGGGAGGTAATGGGCTGTGAAGGGGGATGTAATTTCCCACAGTATGTGTGTTTGTGCGTGTATGTTTGTGTGTTTCGAAGGGTGAGGATGGATTGGATGTGAGTGAAGGGAGAAGTGTGGGGCGGTGGATGTGTGAGGTGGGGGGGGGGGGGGAATAAGTGCATCTGGACACTGACCTTACCAACTTTAGAATTAAGAAGTCCCAAATATGCTGTGATATTGATAAGTATCAAGTCTGGCATCCAAGTTCTGGGGGGGGGGGGAACTCGCACTTCAGTTAAGTGGCTAATTTCCTTGTGACTTTAAGCACTATACCAGCTGGTGTGGTGGACAGATGGTTGTGGTAGGTGTGTGGTGTCACCTTGGGAGTCCACAATGACTCTAACCCACACCACTGTCAGAAAGAGTTTTATAAATGGAGTTAGTCGAGTGTGTATTTGATGGCAGTGTTGAGGTAGTAATTCGGAGATATTAAATTAAAAATAAACACCAGTATGCCAGGGTTATTATCACGGCAAAATGTGAGGCAAGTTGGATTACTATTATTATCGCATCGATGTCTCTTTTGTCTTATGAACAGAGTCTTGAGCATGAATGAATTAAGTATGAATCTTGGGGTTGAAGTTTGACTTTAATGACCACGAAGAGCCACGTGTTGTACAAAGACAAAAATGCAGTCAAGAAATTACAACACTTTGGCGCATCCGTCTTCCTGAGAACAGTGGTTGCAAAATATTTATGAAGCACAAGTTCGCTGCCGATTTGAGCATGCACAGCTCTCCTGTACGGCCTGCCCTTTATCATTTATTCTGGACGAGGTAGCCTGTGAAAAAGCTTATCTCTAGTCTTGGCCCAGTCTGGTTAAACTGATCATTACGTCAGAGCCTTCAACACTGGAGACATGTTGGAAACCTTACTGTTAATGTATAAGGCTAATATTCTCAAGATTCCCTGCCTGGTGCAATTTCTTAGACAACCAACATTTAGCAACCACAACACAAGACGTTCAGCCATCAGCAGCCTTGTGTTGACTGTGCCATTCTCAGAAACATTACTCCATTGGCGATCATTCATTATAGTTTGACTCATATTTGTACATGGTCTCTCAATACGTGGATACTTGTGAAATAGTTAACTGACTATTTAATGACTTTCGTTTAGCCTTATTACTAACATATATCTAATGTCAATTAATAATCTCATTAAATAGATCAGTTTCTAGTGTTAAGCTTCTAAATAGCTGATGCATAATAGCTATCATGCATCTTTGGAATATCAGTCATTCTTAATGAACATTAATCTTGGTTACAAAAATGTAATTTATTTTTTGTAGGTTTCACATCACATTGTTGTAAACATTGGTCACATTGTCGCGAATCCTGCAGTCGCCCCGCCATGTATGGAGCCCGTTCTCCCGATTTCCACTGTAAAAATGGCTTCAGTTTACCCTAACAGAAACGTAAAACTTTGTCAACCGATCTAACCAACGAGAGCCGATACTCATTGTCCCAGGAAGCGTCGACATTGGCCAGATTTTAATTCTCCTAAACTACAGTAATTTTTATCTTGGGGTCGATAGTGAAACAAATTTAGTGTTTGGTAAGATGACATATTGTACACCTGGAATGACTGCCATCTTGGAAATATTCGAAGGTAATATGTCAAGTATTGCTGTAGTTGTGTGTGGGTATGACCGGAAATTATCGTGTGTGAACGTGGGGTGGTAATATGTGCTATCGTAGCTCTTAAAATAACGTTTAGCATTGTGTTACAGGTGCTACATGGTCTTCCTGGCTTGGTGCCTTCTTTGATATAAGTATGTATTGTGTTGTAGGTGTGTGTGAGCGTGGCGGCCAGCACCCCACTCCGGGCCAGGTCTCTCTCCCCGTCCGTGTTTGATTATTATGACTTCGTCGAGATCCCCCGGACACAGACCGCCGCAGCCCCGCGAGCGGATGGCCCCTTGCCCCGTCGACCCATACACCTTCGGGGCGCTCCGCCCCGCATGCGGCCACAGGCGCCCCGCGGCAGGCTTCCTGATTACCAGTTGGCGAACGCCGACGGCATCCCACCCAAGTTCCGCAATCAACCAAAGTTCAGACCACAGTTCAGACCGCAGTACAAACCAGAGATGCCTGTTGTGTACGGCGATGAACCCGTCTATGAGGAACCTGTCTTCAAGCCACAGTTTCAACAGGAACCCGTCATTTATGTGGAGGAGGTGGTGACAGGCAGGCCACTCCAGGTTAGGGAACGACCACAGCGCCACCAGGACGACCAGATACATCGCTACCAGGGAGAACGACCTCCCGTGAGTCATGACTACCTACCCAGCAAGCCTCTTCCTCCCAAGTACCACCAGGAGGAACGCCGGCCGCAGTATGAGGACCAACCGCAGTATGAGAAGCTACCCGTGTATGAGGAAGGCTTCAGACCATTCGAACAACCTCAGCATGAAGAACACCCTAAATTCGAGCAAGGGCGTCCCCAGTATGAAGAACAACCCCGGTATGAAGAACGCCCTCAGTATGAAGAACAAGATCTCCCCGAAGACCTGCGCGAATACGAGGAAGAGAAGCTGGCAGAGCAGCATCAGGTGGTGACGCCGGAGTACGTGGAGCCGCTGAAGAAGGACCTCCGGAAGCCAGTGGTGACCAACCACGTGCCCAGGACCAAGGTCAAGGTTCAGGACGACGACCTGTCCATAGAGAAGCGTCAGGTGCTTCCCGGAGGTCACCTCGACCCCGCGGGGGAACAGGTCAGTAATTGTTGTTTGATTGATGAAGATTTAGCCCCCCCCCCACACAGGTGGCACGGCAGCCACACCCAGGCTTTGGCCCATTATCAGTACAAGAATGTAACAACTCTTGTATATATCTCAAAAAAAAAAAATGTTGGTGACTTCCCACTTTACCCTCCCCCTCTCCTCACACGTATGTCCCTATGTCACGCTATCTTCAGGACCCCGCCCCCCTCCATCACCATACTGTCATACCTTTGTGACCTCCTCACACGTCCCTAACACCATGTTTATTTCTGTATCCCCACTGTACCCGCATACCTCCGTATCCTCACGTCGCTGTATTCATGTACCACTACATGCATACCAATGTACTCGCCTAACTCTGGGCCCACATGTCTCTGTGCCCAAATGGGCCTGTACCCACTTTCCTGGTCTTACAGTTCGTGGCTGACGCCTCGGTGGTGGAGAGCGGTAAGGGAGAGGGACGCTTGTCCTTCCAGATCCATGGCCAGCAGGGACCCCACTCCTACCGCTTCGGCTACGACACCGGCAAGGGGTGAGTACCACCACGGGGGCAGGGGTTGAGTGCCACCAGGGGGTAGGTAGGGGGGCTGAGTACCACCAGAGGGGCAGGGGTTGAATACCACCAAGGGAAGGTATGGGGGCTGAGTACCACCAAGGGGCAGGGGGTGATGCTCTTAGTGTTTGAGAAGCGGGAAATATTCACATTATTGCTCTTATCTTCTGTTTAAATAATTAACAAAGAGCGCCAGGCCAATATTGCCTTATTACACTGTATTTCATCGGATAGTCAATAGTTTCTTTATCATTCAGAATGCCAGTACAAGCGTAGAAAGACATAAGATGATCGATGTCATAGTCACCTAGAATTTTTGAGTGTCTGCGAGAACATACGCAGAGTGAGAATGCACAAAATTCACAATCCTCCGGAAAATCAGACCAATTAACCATGATTTGAGAGACTGAAAGTGGAACAATGTAATTGAATACTGTGATGGTAATGTACAAATGATTCACAGCTGTAAATGCAAATCTTGGTGTGGTGGTCTTGTGTAGGTCATAACTCTTGTGTCAGTAAACCCTTGCGTAAGCCAGCAGTATAATGTTTACTTACGGTCCCAGGGAGTGAAAGCTGTATGCTAATGTTACATCAAGCATCGAGGAAGACGTGATGATTCTTATGCAAATATTTTGTCAATAGAAGTGAAGTGTTATAAACGTGGTTAGAGAGCCATTACCTGTAGTGTCGAGCAAACCCCGTCATCCCGTGTTAGTATGGCGTGAAGGGTGACGCTTTCCACTTCACTTTGGGGCAAGTCTTGCAAGTCACATTGGAAATCATATGCAGTTTCTTTATTAAAATAATTCAAATAGTTGGTTCCGTCGGTGAAAGTTTGGAGATAGTATGTATTCCCGTAAGAAAGTGAGGTAGCATTGGTACCCGGGCTGTGAGAGCGCCTCTCTCACGCCGGAGTCTCAACGGGGCACTCCAGCTAAACCATGACAAAGATGTGACTTTAGACTGGAAATAAGAGTTAATTGGTCTATAAAGCCGTCACATTATAGTCTTAACTCATAGAATTACAGATTTATTTATGGATAATGTCATTATCATTCATCGCTAAGACGTGCTGATACGAGGAGCACACTTGATTGATTGATGATGATCAAGCCACCCAAGAGGTGGCACGGGCATGAATAGCCCGTAAGTGGTAGCCCTTTTGAGCCATTACCAGTATCAATAAATGATACTGGAGATCTGTGGAGGTGCGACTGCACCCTACGTGACGGGAGATGTCTCCCGTCCAATCACATTTGGGTCCAGCGTGGCTTGATATACCAGGGAGGGCAGCTCTCTAGTAATGCTATTAATTTGGAAGTCGTGGCGTGGGTTGTATGCCCACATGCATGGTCTTGCATTTGTCGATATTAAAAAGCATTTGCCAGTCTTCTGACCATTTGTGGAGTTCATATAGATCTCTTTGTAAAGCTTCAGTATCATTATCATACACTATATGTTAGGCTTATATCGAGGTCTCATCAGGGGTCGAATTATTGACCTTCCCCAGGATGCAACCCTACAACAAGCTATGTTGTTATAGATTCAGCTACTCGGAACAAGTTCCAAGTAGCACGGGCTATGGTGAGCCCGTTACAACAAGCTAACTCCTGGGTATCTATATACTGCTAGGTGGATAAGGGCATTAGGTGATGGGAAATGAGCCCAACCATTTCTATCCCGCCCGGGATTCAAACCCGGAATTCTCCATTGTGAGTTGAAAACGAATCCGACTGTACTACCGGTACTTTTTTTTTTTTAGTACTGTATTTTCATGAGATAGTGTATAATTATTCGTAACATCCTTATCTTTAAACACAGATATGATCCTTAACCACACTACTTGATTGCAATGCTTTCATTGCCACTTTACTGGTTTTCCAGCTGTTAATATTTCATATACAGTACACTATTTAGCTACCCGTTCAAGTTCAAGTTCAAGTATGTTTATTGAGACAAGAAATAAATACATCTCAAAGGGATAGAGTAGCTTAGGTTTTTTGTACCCCTCTCTACTTCAAGTCCCTCAAGGGGCGCACAAATTCAGTAAGTACAAATAGACAATTAACATTACAAGCATCCCATTTAACATTGCAGGTTAATATAGTAAGCACAGCATATAATTGTTATACTCTTGGGGCAAAATTCTTGCAACTCCTAAGTATACTGTCTATCATACCATTATTACACGTCCAAACAATTTGATGTGGTACACTACTTATTTCCTTATTTCTATAGTTATCAATAAGTTGACACTCTAATACATAATGTTCTAAGGTGTGGGCGTGCGGCATACTACATAATTTACACTCCTGATCTTTTTCACTGACATCAACAAAGTATTGCCAGATATATTTGTATCCTAATCTTAATCTCATGTAAATTGAATCCTTCCAAGTAAACTTTCCTCTACCATAGGTGAAGGACGAATTTGTATTTATTACTGAATAATTCTTAAGTGTGTTACTACTGTCCACCATTGCCATTCTCTTTATCATTTCTTCACCCTCTTGGATCATCTTGATTCTTCTTTTTATTTGTTTCAAGGTTAACCAACATACAACATCAACAAGAGTTTTTTCTGTGACTCTCTTCGCTATGTCATCAACTGCCTCATTCAGCAGTATTCCCACATGTGAAGGGATCCACATGAATCCTACTTTATACCCAGTTTGTTCTAATTTCTTAACATTCTCTCTACACTCTTATCACAATATTCTGGTACACTGGGCGTCTGCTATTTAAAGACTAACGCTCCTCTCCTGTCAATAAAGAAGCAGGCATTTTTACCACATAGCTACCCGTTTGTCGTAAATAACAGTAGTTATTTACAGTAATAAATAAATGTATTTATTTACAGTAGAAAATAACAATAGTTATTTACTGTACCGTAAATAACAGTAGTTATTAAATATGTACCAACTAATTAAATTTACTAACTACTTTTAGTAAATAACTTATTTACTAACTACTGTTAGTAAATAACAGTAGTTATTTACTAAAAGTAAATAAGTTGTTATTTACTGTACTGTAAATTTACTTATTTACTGTAAATATTAACAGGCAGGCAGCTCTTGCACACGCTAATTTCTTAATTTTATGGTGGTGATAACTGACTTGTTTAGTCAGCTATTATATTAATAATTTGTGGAGCCAGTACACATTGTTAAGTTTGATCTCATCTGCTTAACCAAGTGTCATTTTGATGTTAAGGATATGTGATAACATTCATTTTTCGGAGAACAAGTACATTATATTGAAGAGAGAGAAGAAAATTTTGCATGTATGCCTCTCGTCCCTTATACTAAAATACTGAATAAATTGAATATCTTGCAGTCGGGATACATGACGTCTGAAGAATCGGTACCCGATTTTTGGCAACTGTACAGTACCTAACAAAGTTACATAGTAACTACCCCTTAGTAAATGCTTCAAAATTATGTTATTTCTTTTCCTTAGGCATAACCGGCAGTTCCGGTACGAAGAGCGAGACGGGAATGGCCAGGTTCATGGTCGCTATGGCTTTTATGATAAAGACGGAAAACTTCAGGTGGTCAACTACTCTGCTCATCCCGACCATGGCTTCACAGCAGATGTTCCTCATTAGGCTGTTGCTTCGATTCTGCCTAGTGTGCCAATTGCTATTATACCTTCTACTTTATTATTAGTGCAAATTAAGCTAGGCTGGTTGGAGTACGAGACACTGAAAAATCTCTCGCCACCACACTACCTCGATCCTAATTTTTATTTGCTGCAGAGAGGGAGCTGCTTTTACCTGAAATGAGCGCACTGGCCACTGCCTTTCATATCGAAGAATTTCTCAGTATTTATACTGTAGTTTTTAAATCCTATTAATGAATGGCTAATATAATTGGAAATTCTGTGGCTGCCATGGTAAATGTTTTGTTTTCATTTTCAATGACATATTACTTTCTCCTGCACTTTAGACTTGCTAACAGTTTTGTAGCTTCACATATGGTACTTACCTATTATGGTGGTCAATGGTTACAACATACAAGTGTCTAGTCAATGTGTTGCGAGTTGAGAATGAATTTTAATTACACTAATTTGGCATCTTTAATTTGGAAGGTTCAAATACAACAAACTCGACAACAATATATATACAAACTGCTTATAAAAATGTTTTCAATTCCTTTATAATCTGTTCAACCATTTGGGCTGGACGGTAGAGCGACGGTCTTGCTTCATGCAGGTCTGCGTTCAATCCCCGACCGTCCAAGTTGTTGGGCACCATTCCTCCCCCCCCCCCTGGTCCCATCTCGATTCCTTCCAAGTGCTATAGTCACAATGGCTTGGCATTCTCCCTAAAAATTCCCTTCCCTTCCTTTACACGAACCCTTCGACACCACTCCGCAGCCCTCTCATTTTCAAGCTTTTTAAATTATAGGCAAATATTTTATATACAGTATACTGTACTTATTATTCAGTGTTTGCTAATGGTACTAATACTTTTAACATGTTATTATACTAAGTAATTTTATTTAATTCCTAACATTTATTCTAATTTAATGTTTTAATATTATTATTCAGGGCTGGACCCTGTCTCTTTTATATAATAAAAATGCAATAACCACTTTCATAGTATCATTAACCCTTACCATGCACCTTTATGTTGTCCAAGATACTACCAATGTTTTTTTCAATACAGCACAATGTAATTGTTATATTTTCATTGACGGAGGGAACTATTGGCAATGAAATATTCAGTGTTACAGGGGACGCCAGTACCACTTAACTGAAAGTGAGAAGCTGATGACAGGCCTGCAGAAGCAACAGGGGCAGAGCTGTTGACACCAGGCCAAAGAATGTAGGGACAGGCTGGCTGAGACTTCAGGTGACCTAGACTGCTATCTGGTGACAGGTGCATCAATATTTACCCTGCCACAATGATAGCTTGCCTGGTTTACTTAGAGATTTCCTTCAAACAGTCCCCTTTTCTGTTACGTGTATGCTTTCTGGCGAGTTTTTCCAAGCTTTTCTTTGCCTGGTTCTTACACTGCTCCAATCACTATCTGCAATTTCCTTCTGTGCTCAAGTCACCATTTGCAATTGATCCTCAGAGGGTTTTCAATACTTTTTTTTATGCCCACTTGGATGTAAGATTCTGGTCGTGCTTTGCAGTATGCAAAAGGTAGGTCTCACAGGCCTAGTGAGGTTCTGCAAGGAAGCTCCAGGAGCTACTGAAGGTGCTCTCCCAGAAAGTACAAGTGAATGTTTTTTACGAAGCTGTGAGAAACACAAGTGATATACAGTACTGCCAATGACAAAAACTATTTTGAAATGAAGTATTGTACTGTATATATATATAATAGTATACTGTATTAGTTAAAAAAAAGCACAAGTGTGGATGAAAATTAATTAAATGTTGCCCCTTACGTAAGCAAATGATCAGCTTCATTGTGCAATAAATCAAGATACAGCACTAATTTCCTTAATTTAACTTATCTACAAAGTTATGTACATCCTGAATGCAAAGATGGTAAATGGCACAGGCAACAATTTATTCCCCAGAAATCATAAGAATTCAATCTATCAAACTACATTGCACAGTATTTCATTATCTTGCAATAGTGAACAATATCTAAATGCAAGATGGAATGGTGCCTCCTTTAAATGGTGCAAGGATAGTCAGTTGCTTCTCCTCTGTTGCAAGTTCCAAAGCTTATGTTTAGGCATTCTACGTGAAAATCTGTTAATGTGGCATTTAGCAGAATATATTTTCCCGGGCTTGAACACTTGAGGCACATCAAGCCCTGGCAGCCATTCCGCTGAAACTTTACACACGAATTGTAAAAAACGCAATAGAAATGCCAGAATTTAGGCTTTGTGGGCTAAATTAAACAAGAGTTATCAAAAATAGATACGTATTCATTACAATATTATTCCCAGCTGGGGCTTGTAACTAATTGTTTTCTAGGGCAATAAAAGCCAAACTTTAATATATTACAATTATTACAGACAATACCCAAGTAACACACATCACATATAATCCTACACTTATCTCTTAAATAATGATAGATCACATTTGTAAAACATTATTTGCCATGCAATATCCTTGCTTGGTCTTATCAATGACCACACAAGACATCACCTCTCCTCAAGAATAGGTAGTGGTGTAAATGTATAGCTTTGAATTTTACTGAGTAATATTTGAAGTTAAGGAGTGGTTTGCTCAGAGGCTTCTGCAGGTGATTCAGCATTTTTAGGCTTTCTTCCTCGTTTCTTCCGCTCCTTCCCTGAGGCTTGCTCCATGCTATCTGCCATTTCTTTAATATGTTTAGTCTGCAAGTGCATAGTAATTATGAATATAAAATATGTAAACTTACATTAGTTAAAATAAATTATTTATGTATGTAAGTAAGCTTCAACTGCCGACAGTCGTAATTATCAAAACCTGCCAAGAGAAGCATTAAATCCAATTAAGGTTGTCTCTGAGATGTAGGACTTGAAGGCACATTCACATGCCATCCCATTTGGTTGTTTGATGCAGCATTCCTTAATAATTCCTACATTACATTCCTATTATTTTTCACATCTCTTTCCATGTGTATCCATCTAGACTAATGCTGCCTTCATGCTCTGGAAATTTTACTGATAAATCACCTAAAATTGACTTTTATACTGTGCTCTACCATGCAATAAATGTATTCTTAATGTAATGATAATGTGATCAAAAATTTCAAAATACAAATTTATACTTTTTCACTAAAAAACATACGGTAATACTGTAGCACAGTTTATTTCACAAAGAATACAACATCAAGGACAAAGATAGACAATCCAAAATAATTACCAGATCAGGATTTCGACGAACAAGAAGTTTCACATCATCTGTGTTGATGACTGCTCGACGTGCATGACTGAAAATTAGCGCAAGAGGTATCGCTGTTTAGCCTTTATAGTTTACTATGTCTTATCATATTAATTTAATAGAAATGTGAATCCTACTTTAATACACTTGCATTTACAGTTTCAAAAAGTACATTACAGTACAGCTCGGTATTTTTCCTTGTTCCGATTTAATTTTTTTTTTTAATTTTGGCTGTCTCAACTTTATCAATTTGTTGTGACTTGGCAATTACAAGAACCAGGTGTTTGGGTATCAAACATGTCTCACTGCAAGTATTCTCCATTGTTTAAAGACTTTATCTCAAGTTTTTCATCAAGTACCATTCAAGATTATTACACCTTTCATTATTTTCTACACTACAAGTCATACTCCCCTGCAAGCCCCAAAGTTCATAACTACTCTACACTATAATCAACATACTGTAATAGGTAAAACAGCCTTATACAACAATCAATACATGGGAATCAATGCTATCCTGCTAGTAATATGATTAATATAATTAGCAGGTAATTAGTACCTGCTAATTATGTCCTTTAATGCTTTAAAACTACTGGCAATATTTGTCACATTATATTAAATATCTAACTTGAAATGCCACCAATGATTTACCATAATGTCATTCACTGAATACTAAAGATGTGAGCTTCCAGCCTGAAAATGTTTCATACTCAATGAGATCCTGAACATGGAATGGGGTTACACATGGAAATTGCATGTAATGGATGTAAAATAAGTAACTAACATTATACTATACAATATAGGTATCTACATACAGTATAGTACTGTATACTACCATAAATGTATATACCATATACAGGTACAGGTAAACACAAGATAAAATTAACAGTTTCAAAATTTTATCACTTGGTAAGAATAAGAATGTTATTATTTCCTTACTTTGCAAAGGCTTCAAGGTCAGCCGAGTAAGTCTCTAGTTGTTTGCAGGTAATTTCTGAGAGGGTGGCAATCACATGCTTTGAAAATGACAACCCCAACTCGACACCAATCTCCTCACAGGTTCGCCCTACTGTGAAATGTATTGCAGCTTTTAATGTCTGTAAATATCAAAAGTAAATTAGCAACAAAGTTGCTAATGAATGACTATCATACTGCATTAGTTATACTAAAAATAAGAATAAAGCAAACCATTAAGAAATGGTAAAAAACCTAGGGGAAAAAATTGGGTTACAGATAAATTTAGTCATTACCCTGTGTTTGTAAACCAGGCAACTCTAACTGGGACTGTTAGTGTACTGTAATTTACCCAATGATGCCACATAAATAAAATTATTACTTGTATTTTGGCAGTACTGTATAACCATTATTACTCTGAATTAAAATTCTGAAATGAATTTTATGGTTAAGAGTGCAGAAAGTGGAAGAAAACTGATAACAAAATCTTTGTTATTTTGAAATTAAAATAAATAAGTAAAAATATAATTTATTATATTTTGGGAGGTTGAAGATAAGAGAAAGTGGGATTAGTACTTGGAACAAGTACAGATCCACTACTCAATCTTGATCACTTTATTCAAGATGAATAAATGTTGCATGGTATATGCAAATAGGAATCTTAACTAAACTTTCCAATATTTCCAAGTGAAATTTATCATATACCAGTTGGGTGGGTGTGGAGCAAGACTAGTAACTGTGTGACTCACCATAGATGTAAAGTGCCTGGTATAGTGACTGTTGTGAGCCTCTTGTTCAATCATTTGATATAAAATATTATTGATATGTATATGTATTTGTGTAAATGATTGAATTTATATGAACATGTGTATGTAACAATAACAATTGTTTAACAAGCTTCAAAAGATTGTCACTTCTTTAGCTAAACAAAATATGGGGGTTCAGTTCCTGAACCGATTATGTGGCTCTGTAACCCTTTTCACCACCACCCATGGGATGGGTATGGGGGTGCATAATAAATATATAAATAATAATAAATAATACCTTGCTCTTTCACTCATTTCAAGGTTTAAATTTACACATCATATCTGAGAGAGACAAATTAAAAAGTACCTGTACTGTACTACATTACAATAGTCTTGTTAAAACAACTTTGCCTTCGTTGAAATTATTCTAAATAAATGCTCCATGTGTTTTTTAAAACACACACACAGCCACATAAGAGAATGTGAAATGCTTTCTCTCAAGTAATTCAAGAATTATAACAATAATGTATCTCTACTTGACATTTGGATTGTAGATATGTTACACACAGGTCAATGGTACAGTGCTATATGGCTACATGCCCATGGGGAGCTGTGCAGTATAAACATGATGACACTATATGGGCAGCAGATATCATTTGTCCTGTACAGTACTGTATCCCAATATTGTAGTGTAAAATGCAGTTCAAACTGCAATCTAACATTCTATTTTTTTTTAATTAGGAATACTGGTGCATTCATTATTCTGGTAATTCTAGAATTATTCCTTAGAAACCAATGCTCATTCACTGGTTTTGCACTCTGAAGACGCATGGAACAAAAAGTCAGAGATGGCAAATAAAATTTATATTAATGTAGTTTACTTGAAAGCCACCAACTCCAATGACCTCGAGGGAAAAGGTGTCAAAAATTACCTCATTACTCCTAAGGATTCAGAGCTGTCAGTCAACTCGTTATTTATATTTATGCAAGATACAATAAATTTAAATTTTGGAGTTCAGAAGTAAAATCTACTGCTGCTAGCTTCCTCAACTGTATGAATTCCTGCTTCCTCATACCCTTAATCACTAGACCTACTAGAATCACTGATAGTATTGCCACGGCTCTTGATCACATCAAGACCAACATAACCTCTCCGTTTACTTCAGGGATAATCATCGATAGCACTACAGAACATTACCCCACATTTCTCCTAACATTAACAAACCATTCTAGAGACAAGGGAGATAAACTTTAGGCTGCACAATGAAACTGCTATAGGCAATTTTATAGCTGCTGCTAATGTTAACTGGGAGTCCAAGTTAGGTAACATAGGGGACATCAACCTAGCAGTGCAATCTTTTTTTCAAAAAACTCTCAGCCTTTATAACGCCCACTGTCCTATGCTAATGAAACAAGTCACAACTAAAAGGCTAAACAATCCTTGGCTTACAAAAGGAATACTTAAATCCATTAATAAAAAATATGACCTTGAGAAGAAGTATAGGTTAGGAATCGTCTCCAAAGAATTTTCAAAGAATTATTCATTGCTATTGAAAATAATTAGAAGAGCCAAAACTAAATACTACGAAGATAAATTTACCCAAACAAAGGGCAACATTAAGAAAACATGGAGCATAATTTCACAAATATTGGGATCAAAGATGATTTTAAATAACAAACCAATACTCCTGTTCAATAACAATGGTCAGCTTACAGCCTCTGATACTGCTATTGAGTTCAACCTTACCCCTAAAATGTCAACCCATGTCTGCTATTTTTAAACAATGCTGTTTGTCGACCAAATTGTATTTTTGCTATTTTTCTGCCATGTTCTCCCCTTTTTTAATTTTATATTTTCTCAATACAATTTATACTTTAATCTCAATTAGTATTAAGTTTTAGTCTTTTAGTGTTTTTCCGGCCCGAAACGCTTTGCGTAATAAGTGGCTTTAGGCATAGTATGTACTGTACTAGCTCTATCTATAAATCCATCAATATTTGTATCACACCTTGTATGTATGTATGTACTTCATCTAAATAAACATTTGAATTTGAAAAATACGAACAGCAAGAGGGCCAACAAATTTCCTACATGATGATCCTACCATACAGTAACTTAGCCATTACCCTCCTACAATAAACATACTATCCCATAACATCCTTGTGACCCTAACATAACAAATTCCAGCTGGACAAGACCAACCCATGAGCAATAACCTGGACATGATTTAACTCGCCGACGTCGTCTGCCGCCATCAAGCCAGCTGGTGTATGACATGCTCTTCCAGGCAAACCAAAACAAACTTTTTTTTTGCCCTATAAATTATTTAATATATTATAATGCATTGCGATGTATCTACTGTAACTCTTTGGTATGTGGTCATAATTATTACGTTTCGTTTATGATACTGGCGGATGTATACAAGTGACTGAAGTAAATATATGCAGGTCTTGGTTGGTGCCGGTGAAAGTTCCCCCAAGTTTTTTAACCATCTTACATGTAGATTTAATTCTGCATTACTTAAGCATATTTTTATGAGTGCATTGCGTTATAAACTATTAAGCCAAATTATGCAAATAATTAAAAATTAAGTAGAATTAGGCTGCAGACTGAAATTTGATTACGTTCAAGCATAATTATTCTATTAAAAATTATGTGTATGGGTAACTATAACTTGACACAATATAGACCTCAAAGTACAAACACCAATTTGCAGAATAATAATAAGCCCAAGTATATTGTTTGAACAATGTGAAATATGCGCAAAAATACTCTTTTTTTTCTATAATTTCTCTGTAAACCAATAACCAAAAGTCAGTTAGGGAGTCGCCTACACGTATTCAATAATAACCTTTCCGGCATTTATGTTCATTTCAGGACATATTCTAGTATATCTTGCTCCTTCCATTGCCCTATACAATTGAAGACGGTCGCTGGTGGAAGTTTGTCTTGAGGCGTCGCCATTATCATGTGTTTTCGTCTTGCCGTCGGCGAGTGCTGAAGACCTTCTGTGAGTTCCACCCATTTACCCTGTTGTTTCTGCAGCCTCCCACGCTGACAAGACTGCTCTGTGATCTGCGGGGGGTCACTAACCCATCCCAGCCAAGAGCCCGGTGGCTTAGAAGGCAGAGAGAGAGGTGGGCTAGAGGCTTGGGGTGTGATGGTGTGGGGGATGCATCACGCCTAAACATATCGATGCCTGTGTTGTAATAGCCGTGTTGTAGATGCTTTGTGAGCCCGTGTTAAAGCTTGTACATGACCCCCGTATATGAAGATCACTATATATATGATCCACAAATTGGCCTAAATGCGTTCATTTTGGATGCGATATTAACAAATCTTATTGTAGATGGGTGATCTGGATTCTGCCTTGTGTATCTTCCTATCCTTCTAAACTGGTCGGTTTTAACAAAATGTTTCACCAGGGGAGACCTTCTTATTGGTCTGTAATGCCAGATACAAAATGAGGCACGAATTGTTACTTATTGCTTGTTTCTTGTTTTGGAGAAGCGAGTTATGAATGGTATATCTCATTTGTATTTTCAAAGTCAAAACATTGCATCATAAAGTTTAAACAGGCAAAGCTACAGGTGTTAAGAATTGGTTTTGGTTTCCCATTGTGAAGGAATGGAAGCCTGTTGAGTTTATTGAACGACAGTTGCCTAACTCTCCAGTACAAAAGGTACAGCGAGTTGTAACAATGTTATGTATACGTACAATTTACTCATTACATAAAAATGACTAGAATTTAATATGAATAAAAGTTGAGGAAATCAGTTGATGCCACGAGGGGGATTTGAACCTGCTCGCTGGGTACTCCCAAGCACACGCCTTAGACCACTGTACCATGTTATTACATAGGGAATGTAACCTGGGATTTGTCTGAATACACAAGGGGGGGTGGTGGGTGGTCTCGGGCATGGAGCTGATACCACGTCAAGCTTTGATATATTACCTATGTACACTTCGGTGTGGTATAGGAGCATATTACCCATATACACTTTGGTGTGGTATAAGAGTTCTTCTCCTCAAGGCTCACTTTAAATGCACAAAGAAATCACTTTACTGTGATGTATCAATGAGAAAATCAGAGCTATGAGGAAAATTCGAACCTCACACTGGGGCATACTCATGGATCCAACTGGTTGTCTCATCGATACATCGCATTAATGTGATTTTGTGCATTTGAAGTGAGCCTTGAGGAGAAGAATTCCTATACCATACCAAAGTGTACATAGGTGATGTGTAAAACCTTGACTTAGTATCAGCTCGATGTCTCTGACCCTCCTTTGTGGATTCAGTTGAATTCCATATTCAGTGTGTTGTTTCATGGGTCACTCAAAGCTTTAAGATGCAATATTAATATACAGGATAGCATAGTTTGTTTGTATGCTTGGTGTTGGTGTCACTTAGACGCTTAGCATTTAGGGGCTGAGACCCAGATCTGAGGTATTCCTGAGGTAATAGATCCCACATCAGACTGAAAGCAACAAAGACTAAATTAATTAGAACTATTTGCAGATAACTAGGCATACCATGGGGAAAACATTATTTTTAGTCCAATTGTATATTAGATATCTTCCACGTTTCAACTTGAATTCCTGATATTTTTGTGGAATATTTTACAATGTAAGTTTAATTTTTGTTATAAAGTTTTTAATTAATATGGTCTGCTTTCCTAAATAGCGTAGAACAGCCACATCAGTGTGAACTATACAGGGCATGTAGTAGGCTTGCAGGAGAGCTATAGCAGTGGTTTTCAACTGGCGGGTTGCAACCCCATATAGGGTTTTTTGAGTACTGTATTTGAAAATAGAACTGTTCTCAAAAAAGTTGAGAACTACTGTTATAGGGAAGGGTTCTGCAGTGCTTGAGCTGTAGTTAATATATTCAAAACAATTACTAATTTGGTAAATTACTTGCAGCTGCTTCTCAGGACAGAATGCATCCTAAACACCAGGTATGATCGGGCCTGTGTTCTACCCCTCTATATCTGGAATGTCATAGTACTCAAGATTAGTTAATTATTTTCTCATTGTTTAATATACAATATTTACATCCCCATGGTTGTCAGCTGTTAGGAACAGCTGAGAGGAACAGAGGTACTGTTCCTTATTAATTTTCCCTATCCGTTTGATATCATTTGCAGGAGTTGCAAATTTTATTAAGGCAGCTACAAAATATATCTTTTAGAAGTTTTCTTGGACTGAAGCCTGTCATATAATAATTAATTTAGGCTGTTCAAATAGTGAGACTTCTATTTTCTAAAGATTCTTTTTAGTATCAAATCTAAACAAATTATTTATTACTTGTATGTATGTTGTGCCTAAGAGCCAGAACTGCACTTCTTGGCCTAGAGAGCAAGGTCCAGTTTGCCTAACAGGCAAAATAATTTTCATTATTTTTAACTACAGGTCCAGTATTTCTTTCCGGATAGATTATTATTGTTAGAAAAGAACCAATTATATTTGGAAGATGAATTACTGACCTAGTTATGTTAAGTGAGGTTAGGATAGGTTAGGTTTGATTAAATTTCTATTGTTAGTTTTGAATGAAAGTAAAAAAAATAAAATCATATATAATATAATGGAAAGCTGTATCCTTCTATAAGAAAAAAATATTTGAAAAGTATAATATTTAAAGAAAATTTGGCTTCTTGGGCAACTTGACCTATTAGGTACAACATACATACATATACATACTGTACTTACATACATACATATATACATTACCAAAGAGCCAAAGCTCAACCCCCACAAGCACAACTAGGTGAGTACATGTGCACACACTGACATGCGTGCATATATGCATACATGCATGCACACACGCATGCACGCCACATGTATGCACACCACATACATTCATATACACGTGTAGATGCATACATACATATACAGTACAACAGTACTGTATATAGTATTTTAATTATTTTTAAGCAATTACTTTTTTCACAAATTCATAGTTATCAGAAATCCCTACATGGTAATATTTTGATATAGCTGCAACTAGAATTGATAGTTGTTTTATTACATTACAAATATAGTTGGTACAGTATAAAGATTTTTGCATGCATAAAGCTTAAGTTTTATCTTAAATTGTAATTGTGTGTTTTGTATTTTTAGATACTGTACAGGATCATTCTAGTTTGGTAACTGGGATTAGCTTACCTTAATGTTTCTCATGTTATTGTCTGACTGGGCAATAAGTTCTTCCCGAGTCAGTAGTACAGTGTCCATATCAATGAGCCTCCTACTCCCTCTACCACATACAAAGTACTGCTCATCAGAATGAAACTTAATTGTTTTCAATGAACAATTTATGTTCCCATTTTACATAATTTTCTAAATTTGATTATTTTAGTGTATAAAATATTTTCTCGTAAAAATTTTGCATAACAGCATAGTGGGATCAGATTCCAGATCCTCATGGTGTGAGGATGTGGCTTTAGCATCCTGTACTCTCCAGTAGACCTGGATCATTACAGTATGCTCCAAAATAGGGGTAAATGGCATATATCATTTAACCCTATGTTCCATGTTGATGGTCAGACTCGTACACAAATTTTAATCATATACAGTACTGTACTGTACTGCTTTGACATTGTCAATGCATTACAGTAAAATGTCGATACTAGTAATCTGCAATAAGTTGCGGAGCATTTAATTTGATCTAGTACAGTATTTTTTGGATTTTTTAATTAGGTTGACAGTACTGTATGACTAAATTATAATTAGTTTGAAATTATCAGATTAGCAAAGCCTGGTCCTAATTTATGAAACATTCAGGCACCTTCTTACTGTGAATGTTTGTACAAATGAAAACACTGTACAAAATCAATATGTTGCATTGATGATAAACACTTCAATAATAATTTAGAGGGATCGTGTTTTGTACCTATGGCCACCAATGCTCTCTTTTTATAATTATTCTATGATTTTTTTTTCCTTTAGTTTTTTTAACACATTCTGTTGTGGTTTATGGTATTGGAATTCTGGTAACAAATTTTTCTTAGCATGTAATGAAGAGTATTACAGGAGAAAATATTCAGAATAGTCAGTTCACAACTAAAAATTGTTGGGTTTAAGACCCAGACAAGATTAGAAAAAGAGATTAAGGTTGGTAAAAAAACTAAATGGGTTTTTACCTATTTAATCAATGGATAAAAATTTGCAAATTTAAATAGAAATATCTAACTAAGGTGGTCCACATTAAGCAAAAAATATTTTTTTTTTCTTTAAATCTGCCTTGGGGTTTTGTAAACTCAAAGACCTGACCCAGGTGGGTAAGAGGGTGGCTACCATGCTAATCATGCAAGAGGCGGTTTCACTTTCACCAGGTGTGTCTATTCACCCAGCAGTAAATAAGTACAGTACATAGGTATTAGGCAACTGTTGTGGGTTGAATCCTGAGGAGAGTTTGAGTTGGCCTAGAAAACCCCCACTGAGGATAGCAGGCTAAGCAGGTCGGCGTTCAATCCCCGACCGTCCAAATGGTTGGGCACCATTCCTTCCTCCACCATCCCATCCCAAATTCTTATCCTGACCCCTTCCAAGGGCTATATAGTCGTAATGGCTTGGCACTTTCCCCTGATAATTCCCTTCCCTTCCCTGTAATTACCTAAGTGTAATTACCTAAGTGTAGTTACAGGATGAGAGCTACGCTCGTGGTGTCCCGTCTTCCCAGCACTCTTTGTCATATAACGCTTTGAAACTACTGACGGTCTTGGCCTCCACCACCTTCTCCCCCAACTTGTTCCAACCGTCTACCACTCTGTTTGCGAAAGTGAATTTTCTTATATTTCTTCGGCATCTGTGTTTAGCCAGTTTATATCTATGACCTCTTGTTCTTGAAGTTCCAGGTCTCAGGAAATCTTTCCTGTCGATTTTATCAATTCCTGTTACTATTTTGTATGTAGTTTTTTTCTTCTGTCTTCTAGTTTTGGCATATTTAATGCTTCTAACCTTTCCTCGTAGCTCTTACCCTTCAGTTCTGGGAGCCACTTAGTAGCATGTCTACTAAGTGGCTCCCAGAACTGAAGGGTAAGAGCTACGAGGAAAGGTTAGAAGCATTAAATATGCCAAAACTAGAAGACAGAAGAAAAAGTGTTCCTGACACTGGGAAACCATTAGATAACTGTTCCACAGAAACTGTTCTGTAAATTAGAACAAGAATTGATTATAATATTTGTGTTTAAAAAACTAGTAACAGAGTTGATGTTTAGATTACAAATAAAAGAATACTTAAGTGATGTCTGTTCAAGACTAGTTAAAATGCTTGTCTGTTTTTCATTCTAAATACTGTATTAAGATTTTGGATGTTGTCAGTTATTGCTATATTTGTGATTAAATTAACTATTTTGCTATGGCATTTTTTTTGTTAATATTCCCCCCCCCCCCCTTCCTCTGAGGGAAAGAAAATAGGTAAAAAAGTAATGCATATTGTACAATTGGTTGTACTTGTTATTAAATTTCTAGTAAGAAAAACTTACACTTTCTATCTAGACCAATAGAATGCAGATTTGTTGTTGTTCATACCAAAAAGAAAACAAATTACCGTTGTGTAATAGAAAATATGGTTCAAATAACACGATACCAGGTCTTGGGCGTTTCCAAGACATGAAATATCATTATTAGATACAACCAATAAGCATAATCACCAAAGTAATTTTTTTACTTACGTTTTCCATTTTTATTTCATTCCCATGAAAAAAGGTGTGCTATTTTCATGTGTGCCATGAAGGAATATAATTATTAGTCTAATTTAATACCAGAACATTAATATTACCAGTGATAGTATACTGTCTTAAATACAGTACTGTACTGTATAACCAGCCACGATACTTACCAAAGAATTTATGTATTTTAGTCATAATTTAAATATAAAATACTGGTACTGTACAGCCTTCTCTGGATGGAGAGCCCCCAGGGGCTGCCCCGAGTGAGGCACTTGTACCATGGCTTAGGGAAGCTTACACCAGGCCTCTGACACCCACTAACTTATTCAGGATAAAGGCCAAGAATATTTCCCTCAAAGAAGTGATTTTCTTCAATATTTATGTTAATGAACAAATGTGAGAGTAGCTTTACATGTCGGCCAATGACCAAGAAACGGCACTTTCAGTAATAGGTCGCGAGTCTGTACGTACTGTAATTGTCGCAGGCGAAGAGTCACAATAACGTGGCTGAAGTATGTTGACCAGACCACACACAAGAAGTTGAAGGGACGACGACGTTTCGGTCCGTCCTGGACCATTCTCAAGTCGCTTGTGACAAGACAAGCGACTTGAGAATGGTCCAGGACGGACCGAAACGTCGTCGTCCCTTCAACTTCTAGTGTGTGGTCTGGTCAACATACTTCAGCCACGTTATTGTGACTCTTCGCCTGCGACAATTACAGTACGTACAGACTCGCGACCTATTACTGAAAGTGCCGTTTCTTGGTCCTCTGCCACTTTGCTAGTTTTTATTAGAGCTTTTGTGCTAAGGGGACAGTTCTTCTTTTTATTTTCAATATGATAAAAGAATTAGAGCAGTAAGAAATAAGTGTTGGGAAAGGGAAACAAATTACTGTATGTACTTCAAATTTTTAGGCTTTCAGTACAGTTTATGTTGCCACAGTGCGCTCTTGCTTGCATGCATGTTTTTGTATTTTTCTTGTTGAAATGAGGGGGCTGCAAATTGCTGGAAATCCTATACGATTCAGGACCACAAATTTAAATTAATCAATCTTAATGAATATTTATATATTACAGTACTTTATACAGTACAGTGTATTATGTAAATCTTTAATGAATATTTATATATTATAGTACTGTATACAGTGTACAGTATAGATATAGTAGTTTAACTGTTGTTAAAATGTTATGTATCTTGGAATATATACGTAGCATTTAGACTGGCACAAAAACGTTTTAATTTAAATTATTTTATTTTGGTAAATTATTTTGCTTTTTTGTTTCAGTTGAGGGCGTTGGTGTACCATGTCGAGTGTGCTTAACCGGTCGGCCTCCGTGATGAATGGTGGAACAATGTACTTTGGGGGGGCAGCTGGAATAGGTGGGAGTGGAGACAGTGGAGGGGGGGGAGGTGGCACGGCGTTGCGGGATTCATTGGTAGGGGTGATAGGAGCACGGCACTTAAGGGAGTCAACTACCTCCTCCCCCCTGCAGATATTTGTCCGAGCCAAGAAGAAGATCAATGATATTTATCAGGAGATCGAGGAGTATGTTGCAGAAGCCACACTTTTCATCGAAGGTTAGTAGATACTATTTCTAAATTTGTCTAATAAAGATCATTTTGATTCACATGCAGTAAATATATAGTTACTGTAGCTATCTAGAAAAGTAAATACATATGTCATGTGTGACAGCATTCTGCCTATTAATTAACATTTGGAAAGGACATGTGGAATAGATTTTAATGGAACTGCACAATGCAGTACTCATTATGTGTCATATAGTGTCAACTTACTTAAGATCTCTTATGTTGACAGGGGTACATAATGACAAGGGGCTTATTGGAGAGAAAGACCTTCAAGATTTTAAGGCTTATAGTGCCAAAGTGGCAGGCATTAAAGAGGTTCTGGCAAGAGACCACATGAAGGTAAGTAGACGCCTCTGGGAACGTTTCAATTATTCACCACTTTGTATTATTGCAATGTTGAGTCTTTCATTTTTTTTTTAGATGTACTATTCTGATGCTCTCTTAACCAATGTCCTACTTATCCTATGGACAGGATTATGCATTGTTAGGGCAAATTGATTTTTTCCACCGGCGGCACAACAATTTTTTTTTCGAGTGTGTCTGTTAGATTGTATGCTGGAGTACATTTAATACAGAATAACACTCAGTGGAGACCAGAACATTTAAGCCAAGTGATGTGTATTACTCCTACATACACTACAGTGTTGTAGTATTAAACAAAACAAAATATTAATAAATTTTGGTTTTCTTAATTATGGTGTTAATTATTACAATTTCTCTTATTAGGTGGCATTCTTTGGACGAACATCCAACGGAAAGAGCTCTGTTATTAATGCCATGATGGGCGACAAGATCCTGCCATCAGGCATTGGACATACCACTAACTGCTTTTTACAGGTTAGTCACGTATTTGTTGTTCTGACGGGAACTTTGCCTACTTTTCTGAGTGTTCTGTCAGTAGCGTCCCAAGCTGAATGCTAATACAGTGAAGCCCTAGGGAGACTTCCTGGTATGACATGCTATCCATTTCATCAAAGATGCTTAACCCCCTGCACTGTGCACCTGCTTTTGTCAAAAACTTCATAGTGCAACTGTTAAGGACATATTTTTGTTGTTTTTATAAACGTTTAGGTAAAGTTAATGTCAAAATGTTTCCAAACTCAACTATTTTCATTTCAAAACACAAAGAGTGATAAAAACATTAAAAAAAACATTAAAATATAGCCTAATTAAAAAAAAAATAGCTCAAAACGACTTTTGTTGGCTGGCGCAGTTAAGAGGAGGTTAAGCTCTTATCTGATGGACACTTTCATTTTAGCCTGAACTTGTTTTTCTAGTCATGTTCTTGTAAGTGCTTTTGCTTAAATATTTTAAAGTTTTGTAAAAAATATTAAACCTGTAATGTGTTTTGGTGTTCTGTACATTTATTACATATCTTTGGTAGATTGAAGGGATAGACTCCCACGAGCCTTACCTTACCACTGAGGGATCCTCGGAGAAACAGAATATTAAGGGTATTGGGCAGTTGGCTCATGCACTCTGCAACAATAGACTCGGCGACTCGACTCTTGTGCGCATTCATTGGCCTAAAACCCGATGCCCACTCTTGAGGGATGACGTTGTCCTCGTCGATTCTCCTGGCATAGATGTATCCGAGAGCTTAGATGACTGGATTGACAAGCACTGCCTGGATGCTGATGTCTTTGTGTTGGTTGCAAATTCAGAATCTACATTGATGAACACAGTAAGTACAGTACTGTATATATTTTCAATATCATTGTCTTCATCATGGCACACATGAAAAAATTTAAGAATATATAATTATTTGTTTTAGCGAATGTAAATTATAAATATGTAAAGAATGAAGAGAAAAGGTTCATAGATATGACTAGGAATAGGTTTTCTGAAGTGTTGCTGTTAGTCTTTGGCGTTAAGATGAGAACACTTTCACAGACATTTCACAATTGACATAATAGATGTGAAATACTTTGTGTGAAGGAAGTTTATATAAACCATTGACAATTATAGCCAGTATATTTCTTGAGGTTATCTTGAGGTACCTATTTTACTGCTAGGTAACAGGGGCATAGGGTGATAGAAACTCTGCCCATTGTTTCTCGCCGGTGCCCGGGATCGAACCCCGGACCACAGGATCACAAGTCCAGCGTGCTGTCCGCTCGGCCGACCAGCTCCCCATATTGATGTACTGTATGACAAAGTGTGTTATTCATGAAAAAATCATATTTTCCAATAACTTTGTATAATTTCTTTTCAGGAGAAGAACTTCTTTCACAAAGTTTCTGCAAAACTTTCCAAACCCAACATATTCATCCTCCAGAACAGATGGGACATGGCTGCCTCAGAACCAGAGTATTTGAATGAGGTGAGCAAGACTTTTCTTTTATAATGCACTACATTATTTTGAAGTGTGCTGTGAAATAAGAGAATTTATATAAATACTGTACTGCATCTTATTAGCATGTGCATGTACAAAATATATAGACCCGACAAATTTTATAATGCAGTAAGCTCTAATTTGAATCAAATTTCAAGATATATTGCCATGTAATTACACTGCACAAAATACCAAACCTCCATATAATGGATCCCTCTAAACAACATCTAATTCTTTCACCAGATTTACCCTCTCAAATTTGGATTTCTCTGAAATAAATCTAGATACTGTACCAGAGGGGCAAGTGGTTAGAGCTAAAATGTCGGTTCATTGTGTTAAGTCATTTAATATTAATTTAAATTTGTGTAGTTTCTACCTATTGCTAATCTTTTTTTTTAATCTTCTAAATACTACAATGCATCTATATTTTGGAAATGTTTTATTAAGTCTGTATTGTAGTATAAATTATACAGAAGAACTTGTAATAAAAAACTAATTGTATCTTCCATACCTAGTGTGAGGCCATACGTACTGCTCATGTGTATTCCTTGTGTGCAAGGAATACACATGCAAGGTCTGTACTCTTATTACTCGAGCGTTTCTTTGGATAAGGTATATAATTATTTGTAAGGTGAAATCATATTATTCAACAAGGGTAAAAGGAACTTTTTTACCATGAGTAAGAATGCTGAGTTATTGGAGAAATGAGATTTTGGCTGGGGAATCAAGCGGCTGGTAGAGGAGTATGGGTTTGATACTAGTAGTGCTGTGCTTGATAAAAAGCAAAAACAGACCATGTAGTCCATGAGTAAAATAAATATTGTGACAAAAAACATTGAAACCTAAGTATGAGGATTTGGGTGATACTGTACTGTCTAGCAGCAGTTTTCACCTCATTGTAGTTTGGTATTTGTTGTTGGTGGGGTTCAGTTACAGCTGCAGATGAAAGAATGCCACAAACCATGGACATTGAAGATGTCAAGGTTAGTTCAAAGTGGGTGTTGAGGTTTAACAGATAGGTAAATTTATTGAATAGTCATTGTTTGTTTGTTCTTTATATATCATTAGCTGTAAGAGAAATCTAGACAATTTAACCCTCAGGCTGTGCCCCTATTATTTCCTAACAACCCTGTCGTGCGTAGGGGAAAAAATAAATTCAACATAATTATTTCTTTAAATGTTGTTATATTGTACATAATGACTTAGCATGGCGTTGATTTCCCCTAATCATGGGAAAGTAAAAAGAAAATTGTATGTGACATGCTTTGGGAGTGATGGAGCAAAGAAGTCAGGCAATTTACGGGCATTGACAGCAGTCTCCCCCACTGCTATCTGCTCCAGGGTGGGAGTTGCCATGACAATATTTTTATTTGAAGACTAAACCACACACCAGAAGCCGAGACAATGGCGTTTCAGTCTGTAACCCCCAGGAAGGAGTGGTTCATTTATACTCGATGTTCAATTCAGTGTCACAGTACTATTCAAAATGAACTATGCTGGCTTAAAAATTTATGAAATATGCTTTTGTCATTGTTAAAGAAATATTTAAGGAAACGGTGTTCTGTATCAAGCATAATGATACAAGAACTTTTCTGTCAATACAGAACTGGTATCTCATTGGGAATTGCTGTATTGTATTCATATTAATTGGCATAAAAGATGATGACTTAAACATTAAGTTTTTGTGTGGAAACTGTGTCACAAAGCACAGTTTCACAACTTTATTATTGGTTTTAATTTTGAGTTAGAAAAGATAACAAGCTTTTACCTAGTCAGTGTCCCAGTATTGATTGATTGTTGTGCTGTAGAACTTAAGAGTTTCTCCTTTGTGCCACATTGATACTTACTAGTATAAGGCATCTAGTATTAAATGCAGTACTGTATAGGCTTGTTAACATTCACATGACTGAAAAAAAGTTGTTATTGTTGGTAAATTTCTTTTAGCATTGAATTAAATTTGAGCTAAATTAAACAGTATCTTTTTTCATGATACTTTTTTTTAGAGGCCTGCTTGAGTGATACAGTAGTTGTAATTCATAATCACATTACACCACATTCCCACTCACTAAATGTAATCAGTACATAACATGTGGCTCTGGCTCTGTAATTAGTTATTAAAAGTACAGGTGTACCTAAGAGACTCCATATGAACAATAGTTCAACTGATGGTTATATTTGATTGTATTTTGGGGGGTCAGTGTAGAATAAATTCAAATAAGTGTGTGATTGCTTGTAAAAATAGTATAAGTTTAGTTAAGAATATTTCATCCTTCATGTTTGATAGAAACTTTGGTTTCTTTATTTCAAGTTGATACAATTTACAGTATATTATGGGATATGTATAGGAACTGCTAGAATGTATTAGTAACTTAAACTAATCCTGGATTTACTGGGCACCATAGCCAAACACTGGGCAGAGTGAGGTAAGCTGTTTGATGGATCTCTTAACTGCTGCAGTTTCTTTCTCTCTCTCTCTCTCTCTCTGTGCATGACTATTATTTCTTCATCTTTTTTTTTGTCTAGATACACCTCTGCTTACTTATTGTGTGTAGTCACTTATTTTGTCTTAAACTGTATAAGAGTATTTTTATATTGTGGGTAGTCAGTGAAAATAAATGATGAATCTGTATTTTTCTAATGAAGTAAATGTCATCTGTAATTAGAGCTGGTGCTCTAATACAGTTTCACATTTTATTTTTCCAAGACTGACGTGATATCCAGATCATTTAATGAGTTAAACTGCTTATGAATTACATACAACAGTTGCCCATTGTTTAGCTGTATAAGTCTAATATTTTAAACTATTGGGGGGGGGGGGGCATTTGAATTTAAATAGGCATTTGAAATAGCTGTATATGTTTCATACCAATTTATCATTATATGACTTAGGTATTCCCAGTAAGGAGTAGAATATTTGTCCAAGCCAAAGGGACCTATAAAAAGGCTCAATCAAATAACTCAAAGTCCTTCTAAGCATTACTTGGCATCACAATCACTATTTAGCAGTGTTCTTGCTATTCACTATGTTGCTCTTGGTCGTCATCCCCAGATTGCAGTAGGTGGCACGCTGCACATGCAAACAGAGCTCGTTGTCTGCTTTTTCTCACATACTTCCTACATGTCGGGCCACGACATGTAGGACAGATAGTGGGATTGTGCAATTAGTAGATATTTATCTTGTATTTGTAGGCATTGTGTATACAGTACAGTTATTGTCTCTGTTATGGTTTGACTAGTGCTTCAGCAGCAGTAAGTCTCACCTTGAGTTAAAAGCTACATTCACATCTGTTTGGCACTTTGTTTCAAGACGTAGGCATTTATGTTGGTCACACATTTCAGGGTATGTTGCTCACTTTGATATGGTGGGAGCCGGGTCTATATTGTTTCAGCTACTTTATGGTCACAGGTCACAGTCAAGAAAGAATGTGATGAGCTTAGGGTCAGGGGGGAGTTTATCATTTTGTCCAGGATAATAACCTAGTGCAAAGGTGCCATTTGGCAATCCTTGCAATGCCAAGTAGGGCTTGAAAGGTTTTTAGCTTTATATGAATGTGCTCTCTGACTGTACTTTAGGCAGGACTGGGTGTAGGGTCTCTCTAATACCAGTATGACTTGGTGGGGAAAGGTTGAAGTATCCCCTGTTGTGATGGTGCATAATATTGACCTGTTTTTGACTGCACGAGATCCTAGCTGGGGGTCACTAGGCTCTTGCCTTGGAGCGTAACCAAGTGGGATAGCTCAGAAACTAATTTATTATTTGTTTATGCATGTATGTTAGCAGTATGTGGATGTTTGCACAGCATATTGCTCTTGGCACTTAGATGAACTGAAAATTCAGTTTTCTTTTTATTTATGCAGTACATATGATTGATACTTTCTGACTGCTTTTCTTGACTTAATGAAATATACAGTAATTAACTTAAAAACAGAAGCTCTTGAGCATTAAAAATAACTGAAATTATATTTCAGTTAATGGACTAATTCAGTAGTAAAGAAGTTAAATATGTGCCAAGTGTTAAATAAAGTACTGTACATATAATTGTATATGTTTTAGTATCCATATGCAGTATTCATTCACAGTTACTGATTTCCATTTTTTCAGGTGCGCAAACAACATTTAGAGCGCACGATCGCCTTCTTGGTAGATGAATTGAAAGTTGTCCAAGGTCACCAAGCTGAGATGCGAGTGTTTTTTGTCTCTGCCAAGGAAGCTCTCCAGCATCGTGTCAGTGAAGCCAAGGGTCAGCCTAACAACAGTAAGCACAGCAGGGTACACCGGGATACATTTCTCTAACATGAAAGTCCAAAGTCCATGTTATTGGGTGAAGTGTATGCGGTATTTCGGTACAATTTTAGTGCACACTGGCATGCTCTGTGATAATGCATGTGTAAGAGCTAATGGTATGATGAGTGACTGATGTGATGTTAATGTTAGGTGTATGTCTGGAGTTCGATATTCGGTGAATACAGTATATATGAATGGAGTTATGAGGGAGGTAAGTTAATACAAAATTAGAAAGGTTTAATATAGTACAGTGGAACCTCGATTCGGTGAATTTCTAGTTGGAAGACACATTGTATGCCATATTTACTCACCCGATTTGACAAACGAGTTCACAGAAGCCTGGGATGTGTTGATTTGCTTAGCACGCTGGGACTGAGTTCACAGATGGAGGCAACATTACAAGATATAGTTGGAGCCTTGGGAAAAGCAATTGAGGATATTTAAAACCAATTTCTATTGGCTTTGCCTACCAATTGGTTTTGTTTTGATATTTAAAATCAATTCTAAAGTTTCTTTTCATTTTGAGTTTACAAGGTTTTCGTTAACTCAGGTATGGCCCAGCTTCCTTTTGAAAATGAGTTTTGAGGCTGGGGATGAGAAAAATGAGCTAGATGTGGTTAATTATTTATATATTTTTTTTGCAGGCATGTTCATTTGGTAGTTGTCTTTTAAACTCTAGGTTGAAATTAAAATTATGCTAAGTGAAATTAGCCCATAGGGCATGGAAAGTGCCTCCTCGAGGCATCTCCAGTTGCAATGAAACCCTCGCTGAAACAAATTGGGGGTTGGTCTCGTATAGTTTGTTGAATCGGTCGGGGTTGTACTGTTTATAATTACAATAATTGGAGTACAGTATATTAAATTTATTATATGTTAATAATAGTTTTTAGCAATGGGTGATAAAAATTTATATAGACTATTTAAGATTTTGTTGATGTGTATGAGACAAGACTGTTAGAGGTAGGTGTGAAGTAATAATAGCAGAGAAAGAAGAAAATAGTAGGCAAAATTGGTGTGAATGAGGACGTGGTGATCAGTATCTGGGATGTGTGATTAGAATATATATGAGTTTGTACAAGTTATGTTGATGGTAGTTAGGGAAGGAAAGTAGCTGGTGAAACTAATGCCCTTGTTGGCAAGAGTATCATAGGAAGTGCTGGAAGAATGGCCTTTGGTACAGGTTCAAGATAATAATGAGGTATGATAAAACTTCGCATTAGAACAGTATAAATGGGCAATCTGAGAAACCTGTGTACTGTTGGAAGACACACAGAAGTCTGTTGAATTGACACATAAGTGGAAATGTCGGTGAAAGATGTAGAGTGCAAAAGTTGATAATTTGCAGGATTGCAGAGAAGGTTCTGAGATGGCTTGGTCATGTTGAACAAATAGATGATTATTCAAGTGATTCTGAAGATAGAGGAGACAAAGGCCAAAAGATAGATGGACATGGTGAGTGAAGGAGAGGCAGTGGGGATTGTGAACAGTATATGTCATATGGTAAAAGATAAGGCTGTGGATGATTACTGCAGTGTTGGTGCTTGGTTCCTCCATGGTGCTATATTGTGTGGTAATGTAGTAACGGTGAATGCTTTGTATTTTATATATATACTATTTTTTCCCTATGCTGGTACCCTTGTTTCCCCAGGCTGATGTGTCTACCACCCCATGAAAGTGGGATGTGGGGTAATTTGATGTTACCATCTCTGTCCTTGAAAAATATAAAATTATCCTCTGTAAATCTCCTAACTTCCTCATGCGTCACTACCCTTATTCACTGCTAAATACGTTCCCATACTTCAATATCTGTGTTCATTACCAACCATTATAATCTTGTGTTGAAGGTACTGCCTGTATGTGGTGAAGGGGACTGCATGCACTCATGCACACATTGATTGGAGTAGGTACTTGAACTTTAACAGAGTGGGGGTTATCTTGAGGGGTTTTGGTATGGATGCAAGCGATTGGCGATGTTGCTCGTTCTAACACTCGATTTGCATTTTTCCAGCTGCTGGATATCCAGAAGGATTTACAAGTCGCTATCTTGAATTCCAAGATTTTGAACGCAAATTTGAAGAGTGTATTTCAAAAACTGCTGTCATCACTAAATTTGAACAGCACACACAACGAGGAAAAAATATTGCCAAGTAAGGAGATTGAAATTTAGCAACTTGTTTCTAATGATCAACATTCAGAGCACTTTTAGTGTACCATTATCTCTGAATATTTGATTGTGTGCAGGTCTAAGTAAAGCTTTAATTAATACACAGTCAGTGGTTAACATTTGTGAGTTATATTGATTAAACTAAGGTATTTAACAGACAAATTGGCAAATGCAAAAGTGGACCACGAAAACTCAAGATAGATAATATACCAATAGACTATGTCTCTTCTTTCAAATACCTTGGAGTCTATGTCCCTTGTACCTCAACTGCAGTCAATAAGTTACATCAACAATGTAGAGACAGACTCAAGGCTCTCAGAACTGTAGTGGGGTACAGCCCGAAATATGGTGTTAATATTAGAATAGCAAGAATGATGTATTTAGCGTACATAAGGTCTCTGATAGACTATCATGCACCAGCTTTGGTCCTGCAAAATGGCAAAAGTATTGATAGACTTGAAAAAATGCAAAATGAAGCACTCAGAATTATACTTGGCTGTCCAATAACTACCAAAGTTCTCAACATGCGGAAAGAATTAAATATACTTAGCATTAGAGATAGAATATTTGAAATTAATCTTATGATGGGACTAAAGCTTCTGCGTGATAACAAAAACAACATTGTGTCAGTTGCTCTGTTAGAACACATACGAAATGGAACTAGCGAGTCTAAGTGGATTCAAAGAACAGCCACTCATATTAAAATGATGGGACTGCATGATGTATATACAGATGAAAGAGTACAGCACTTCCTTCCACCCTGGCAGATAGTACCTTTTGACATCCTGACCCCTGCATACCCCACCAAGAAACTAATCACAAACAACCCTCATGCTCAGCTTGCTGCTAAATTAAGCACCATAGAACACATTCACAATATACAAGCTGAAAACAACATTGCACAGACAATATACACTGACGGATCACTCAATACAGCTACAGGGAGGGCAGGAAGTGCTGTTATTGCTCATCAGCCCGATGGCAGCACAATTGAAAGGAATATCCGAATTAGTAACTGGGCGTCCACTATGCAAGCCGAGTTGGTAGCGATACTGGTAGCACTCGAAATTATTGACAACACTGAAGTAGACAGCTTAATTATTTCTGACTCCCTTTCCTCACTACGAGCAATAAACAGTTTGCAATCAAGTAATAACGTGCTTGTCTTGGAAGCTAGACGTAGATATATAAGAATACTTAGCAAGAGGGTAAATATAAAATGTTGTGGATTCCTTCTCACATTGGCCTGCAGGAACATGACAAAGTTGACGCCCTTGCTAAGGCTGCAGTAAATAAAGACAGTGTTGAACGGAATCTTGAGTTATCAAATAGGTCCCTTAAAAGTGTCATTAGACGAGAACTCCTGGATGGATTTGAAGAAAGTAGAACTGTGCAAACTGGAATTAGCAGGTCCATTGTTCATCACATTGAAATGTGTGAAGTAAAACATGTGTATGGGGCAAGTAACAAAGTCAGTAGACTAACAGATGTTGTCACAGCTCGTATAAGACTTGGCTACAAGTATCTCTGGCAGTTCGGCTTGTATAGGGATCTAGATGAAGTAAAGTGTAAAGTGTGTGGACAAAGACAGGGACACACACTAGAACACTATATCTTGGATTGTAGTAAAATTGAGCCATTTAGAGATAGATCTAAACTCACTCTGTATGATATGGCAACCTATCTTATTACCATGGGAAAATTACCTGAAATACTTGCACTGTATCCACATTTCGCTTCCAGTAGATGAACGACATATGAGATTCAGAAACAAGTAGTGTATTTTGAAGACTAACAAGAAACAGAAGCTCCCCTATGACTCTGTAATGTCCCCATTGGTCAAACTATTATGTATTAGCGATAAGACCTACCATTAATGTATGATGACTTACTGTAAATATGTAGCTCTTGAAATAGCACTTTCTCTGTAACTAGCTGACATTGTAACTATAAGGTGTGAAGGATAGATGAAATTGTTTATGTAATAATCTAAGATGAGGTCTGATAAAGACCTTTTGTGCCCTCTGTAATGCTTTTGCGCTACCGCTCACAGGATGAGTATGGGGTGCACAATAAACTAGCCGCCTTCGGCGGCAACAATCAAA
>WNGS01063839.1:12257590-12286708 GCA_020271785.1 Procambarus virginalis
TTGGCACTTAGATGAACGGAAAATTCAGTTTTCTTTTATTTATGCAGTACATATGATGATACTTCCTGACTGCTTTTCTTGATTAATGAAATATACAGTAATTAACTTAAAAACAGAAGCTCTTGAGCATTAAAAATAACTGAAATTATATTTCAGTTAATGGACTAATTCAGTAGTAAAGAAGTTAAATATGTGCCAAGTGTTAAATAAAGTACTGTACATATAATTGTATATGTTTTAGTATCCATATGCAGTATTCATTCACAGTTACTGATTTCCATTTTTTCAGGTGCGCAAACAACAGAGAGCGGCACGATCGCCTTCTTGGTAGATGAATTGAAAGTTGTCCAAGGTCACCAAGCTGAGATGCGAGTGTTTTTTGTCTCTGCCAAGGAAGCTCTCCAGCATCGTGTCAGTGAAGCCAAGGGTCAGCCTAACAACAGTAAGCACAGCAGGGTACACCGGGATACATTTCTCTAACATGAAAGTCCAAAGTCCATGTTATTGGGTGAAGTGTATGCGGTATTTCGGTACAATTTTAGTGCACACTGGCATGCTCTGTGATAATGCATGTGTAGAGCTAATGGTATGATGAGTGACTGATGTGATGTTAATGTTAGGTGTATGTCTGGAGTTCGATATTCGGTGAATACAGTATATATGAATGAGTTATGAGGGAGGTAAGTTAATACAAAATTAGAAAGGTTTAATATAGTACAGTGGAACCTCGATTCGGTGAATTTCTAGTTGGAAGACACATTGTATGCCATATTTACTCACCCGATTTGACAAACGAGTTCACAGAAGCCGGGGATGTGTTGATTTGCTTAGCACGTTGGGACTGAGTTCACAGGGAGCAACATTACAAGATATAGTTGGAGCCTTGGAAGCAATTGAGGATATTTAAAACCAATTTTATTGCGCTTTGCCTACCAATTGGTTTTGTTTTGATATTTAAAATCAACAATCCTTTTCATTTTGAGTTACCAAGGTTTTCGTTAACTCAGGTATGGCCCAGCTTCTTTGAAAGTTAGGCTGGATGAGAAAAATGAGCTAGATGTGGTTAATTATTTATAATTTTTTTTTGCAGGCATGTTCATTTGGTAGTGCTTTACTCTGGTTGAAATTAAAATTATGCTAAGTGAAATTAGCCCATAGGGCATGGAAAGTGCCTCCTGAGGCATCTCCAGTTGCAATGAAACCCTCGCTGAAACAAATTGGGGGTTGGTCTCGTATAGTTTGTAACGGTCGGGGTTGTACTGTTTATAATTACAATAATTGGAGTACAGTATCTTAAATTTATTATATGTTAATAATAGTTTTTAGCAATGGGTGATAAATTTATAAGACTATAGATTTTTTGATGTGTATGAGACAAGACTGTTAGAGGTAGGTGTGAAGTAATAATAGCAGAGAAAGAAGAAAATAGTACGCAATTGTCTGAATAGACTTTGACAGTATCTGGGATGTGTGATTAGAATATATATGAGTTTGTACAAGTTATGTTGATGGTAGTTAGGGAAGGAAAGTAGCTGGTGAAACTAATGCCCTTGTTGGCAAGAGTATCATAGGAAGTGCTGGAAGAATGGCCTTTGGTACAGGTTCAAGATAATAATGAGGTATGATAAAACTTCGCATTAGAACAGTATAAATGGGCAATCTGAGAACCTGTGTACTGTTGGAAGACACACAGAAGTCTGTTGAATTGACACATAAGTGGAAATGTCGTGAAAGATGTAGAGTGCAAAAGTTGATAATTTGCAGAACTGCAGAGAATGTTCTGAGATGGCTTGGTCATGTTGAACAAATAGATGATTATTCAAGTGATTCTGAAGATAAGGGAGACAAAGGCCAAAAGATAGATGGACATGGTGAGTGAAGGAGAGGCAGTGTGGGATTGTGAACAGTATATGTCATATGGTAAAAGATAAGGCTGTGGATGATTACTGCAGTGTTGGTGCTTGGTTCCTCCATGGTGCTATATTGTGTGGTAATGTAGTAACTGGGTGAATGCTTTGTATTTTATATATATACTATTTTTTCCCTATGCTGGTACCCTTGTTTCCCCAGGCTGATGTGTCTACCACCCCATGAAAGTGGGGTGGGGTAATTTGATGTTACCATCTCTGTCCTTGAAAATATAAAATTATCCTCTGTAAATCACTCATAACTTCCTCATGCGTCACTACCCTTATTCACTGCTAAATACGCTCCCATACTTCAATATCTGTGTTCATTACCAACCATTATAATCTTGTGTTGAAGGTACTGCCTGTATGTGGTGAAGGGGACTGCATGCACTCATGCACACATTGATTGGAGTAGGTACTTGAACTTTAACAGAGTGGGGGTTATCTTGAGGGGTTTTGGTATGGATGCAAGCGATTGGCGATGTTGCTCGTTCTAACACTCGATTTGCATTTTTCCAGCTGCTGGATATCCAGAAGGATTTACAAGTCGCTATCTTGAATTCCAAGATTTTGAACGCAAATTTGAAGAGTGTATTTCAAAAACTGCTGTCATCACTAAATTTGAACAGCACACACAACGAGGAAAAAATATTGCCAAGTAAGGAGATTGAAATTTAGCAACTTGTTTCTAATGATCAACATCAGAGCACTTTTAGTGTACCATTACCATATCTCTGAATATTTGATTGTGTGCAGGTCTAAGTAAAGCTTTAATTAATACAAGTCAGTGGTTAACATTTGTGAGTTATATTGATTTGGTAGAAAAATGGAATAGACAGAACATTTGGGATTTTAAATAGAAGAAATTAAAGATTGTGTATTAATAATAATGTAAATTTGAAAGTAAGTACACTGATTGTAATTTGTTCAAGTAAAAAATATACATGCAAACTGCTGTATAACCTGTACTGTATCAGGTGTAGGCATGGTAAATTTGTGATTGTGGTTGTAAGAGCATATTGCAGTATCAACACTGAAATATATAAGGAACACGGAGTGCCTCAGTCTTTGGCAACTTATATCCCAACATTGACTTATTATATGATTCAGGTATTTTCTGCATTAGAGCAGATTTAATACTTCTTAAACATTAGTCTGATTAAAATCTACTACCGCTATTAATACTATAATTGAAGTCTCCATTTTAAGTAGGAGACTCCGTGTGCAGTGTCTTGCAGCAGTGTACATGATTAGTTTTGAAGTATTTTTGTTTCTTATTCTGAACAGTGAGATTGGACAGAATGTTGGAAGACTGATGGAGCGAGCGTGGCAGGAGCGGGAACAGAAGATGCAGGAGAGGCATGATGTTTATGCTAGGCTAGACCATACAGAGAGGGAACTCACCGATGTTACTACTCAGATGAAAGAGAAGATATGTTCTATTGTTGAAGATGTTGAACGAAGAGTAAGTAAAGCGAAACTTTGTGTAAGATGATTTTAAACAAAAACCTTGGTATATCATAAATAATTTTTAGACAATTGGTTTTAGTTTTTAATATATTTGAAGAGGTTTAAACTACATTGCAATGTAAAATATTATCCAGGTTTAATCTTAATATACTATTTAACTTAACACTGTTTTAACTATGTTGATGAATTCATTTCAGTTTAAAATGAGCATATTACAAACAGAATGGAGACTTACCTGAATGGAATGATTTGTTTGGATCCTCCTTGATGCATAAGAGCTTGATTGGTTTATGTGTAGATTACATGAAGGAGTTTGAGTGGATAGAAATAGGAGCTGCTTTTGTAATGAGTCAATTGGCCTTCTGCAGTTTTCTTTATTTGTGCATGTTTATATTTTGTCTGGATCTTGCTATTTACAGTACAGTATTATATTAACAAACGTGTTATATTTTGTATTTGTGCAAATTAAAGACATTTGCCCATATTTTGATAGCATTATCACTTGGAGCAAGTGTGTGTATGTTAGCCTAAGCTCCACAGTGTCAAATGCATCATTAACAAACCAAATAATAGAATTGAGTTAACCTTCAATGTTGCCACAGTGTTTACTGTGGAGTAACAGTCGGCCCCATGAGGAAGACAATGGTTCTCTTACACAAACTGTGTTGTGCTTGCAGTAACTCTGGTTCTTGTGTAACTCAATGATTTAGGAATTTACTAGAAGGATTTAAGAATATCATTACCAGGGCTAAGTGATCTTGTGAGGATACTAATCCATGTGGCACTACTTGTGACATTGCTGGTCCATTCATTGACTGATAGATAGCGTAGTTTAGATGCTCTCTGGGTGTGACATAACACACCCTTCTCAGGAGTTTTTCATATTCAAGGTAGTAGTTTTAAAGTTTGTTGGCTGGTGGAGTGTATAAATGGTTTTATTTAGGTAAGTTACCGTTCAAAATGTAACATTTATGCACTTGGCTGCTTAAGTCATTTTAATACGCTTAGTATTATTCACCCTAGTTTTTATACTGGACAGATGCAAATATTTGTAACTTACTTAAAGTTTAATTGTTTCCACACAGGTATCTAATGCTCTTAATGAAGAAATTCGGCGACTCTCAGTGCTGGTGGATGAATTTAATGAGCCGTTCCATCCAGATCCCTTAGTATTAAATGTATTTAAGAAGACGCTCCATGCTCACGTGGAGTCGGGGTTGGGGTCTAACCTGCGAGCTAGACTGTCTTCGGCTTTGGCTCTCAACATTGAAAGCAGCCAGGCAGAAATGACCAGTAAGCTGTACTGCTGTATTTTCATTCTGCTTATTTTATTATTCAAATTACATCGTTTAATTATTTTTTGTTTTGTAATTAAGTTGTTCTTATGTATAATGTTTAGTGCATATGTGGTTAATGATGTTATGAGTGACTGGTTTGATGATAATGTAAGTATGTACCAGGGTTGTGTGATGTCACCTTAGTAATTCAATATATACATGAATGGGTCATGAAGCAGGTGAGCATGTTAGAGAAAAGTGTAAACTTAGTGTATAAGCCTAATATCAGTAATTAGAGTACAGTATGTCAAATTTAATATGACACTATGCAGCTGATACAATACTTTTCACTGAGAGTGAGAGATTTATGTAGACACGCCTAAAATGGTATCATGGAGTCATTATCATTACCCAAGTGTAGCTGCGGGATGAAAGTTAGCTTGTGGTGTCATTACCCAAGTGTAGCTGCGGGATGAAAGTTACGCTTGTGGTGTCATTACCCAAGTGTAGCTGCGGGATGAAAGTTACGCTTGTGGTGTCATTACCCAAGTGTAGCTGCGGGATGAAAGTTACGCTTGTGGTGTCATTACCCAAGTGTAGCTGCGGGATGAAAGTTACGCTTGTGGTGTCATTACCCAAGTGTAGCTGCGGGATGAAAGTTACGCTTGTGGTGTCATTACCCAAGTGTAGCTGCGGGATGAAAGTTATGCTTGTGGTGTCATTACCCAAGTGTAGCTGCGGGATGAAAGTTATGCTTGTGGGTCATTACCCAAGTGTAGCTGCGGGATGAAAGTTACGCTTGTGGTGTCATTACCCAAGTGTAGCTGCGGGATGAAAGTTATGCTTGTGGTGTCATTACCCAAGTGTGGCTGCAGGATGAAAGTTACTCTTGTGGTGTCATTACCCAAGTGTGGCTGCGGGATGAAAGTTACGCGTGTGGTGTCCCGTCTTCCCAGTGTGTGTGTGTGTGTGTGTATGCTGGTAACTATGAAAAGAAAGTGCTTAGCTAGTATGATTATAGTATGTGAGAGAGAAGGCTGTTAAAAGGTAATGACAGTTACCTACACAAAAAGGTAATGTTTGTGGTGAAGTACTTAGTGATAAATTAATTTAAATACCTGGGAGATTTGATTGATAAATAGGAATTTGTACAATCAGAATTGAAAGTAAATTCAGTCAGGGGAGGAAAGTGGTTGGTGTGATGAAAGCCTTCATTAGGAAAAAATAGAAATAGATAAAGTAAATAATGATATAAATGCTAGTGCCTATACTAGTACAGTCAGGAATTAGAGCAGTATAAGTTAACAGTCTGAGAAGCATGTGTGGTGTTATGTGAACAGAGAAAGAAATAAAACTCATGGAAAAATGTGGAACTAAAAAGTTGATAGATCAAGGAAAGTGCATCAAGATGGTTTGAGCATGATGGATGGATAATGGAAGGTTGGTGGTAAAGATATTTGATGAATTTGAAGGTAGAATGAAGAGAGGAAGGCTGGGAAGATGACAGATGGCCAGAGTGAGTAAGTATGAGAGGAAGCAGGGATTTAGTGTGATAAATGTAGAGCTACGGTGAAGGGCTGTGTGGAACAATTTTGTAAAGAGTGAATGGATTTCAATTATTATTCAATTCTTAAATAGGGATATATGCATTTCTGACCAATGCTGTCACATTGTTTTTATATTTTTATTCTATCCTTTATTCATTCTTTTTATCAGGTAGTTTTGGATAATGTTTATTGTGTTTTATAAAATATTAGCATCATGACACATTTTAACAATAATGCCATACTTTATGGAATGTACCTCTTGGCTATTCAAAAGATGCTTCTTGTTGGACATTGCTGTTGGCATTTTGCATTACTGGGTTCTGTATTCTTGTATTGTTTAGAGCAACTTAACTAGTACTTCTCTCTTCACCCAGACCGAATGCTAGCTCTCCTTGGAAAGGAGAAGCGTGAATTGGCTGCCACAATGTTGCCCAGACGAGAACCATTTGAGATTCTATACCGCCTTAATTGTGAAAATCTTTGTGCTGATTTTGTGGTGAGAAACTTAGTAGGATAGACAACAGTATACATTGTCTTTATTTTTGCTGCATTATATACAGTATATATGTGTACAGTATATACATTTGTGTTTTGAATTTTCCTTACATTATATTAAGTTTGTTAATATTAATCGGTTTTTCTATTACAGGAGGACATAGAATTCAAGTTTTCTCTTGGACTGTTATCTCTAGTTCAACGTTTCTTGGGAAAAGCCAGCAGCCGCATAGTAAATCAGAGACACAAGGAAAATGTAAGCTTTATTTGATAAGAAAATAAACTTTTTTAAGGCAAATTAACACTTTCGCCCATTTTTAACTAGCCGGCGCGTTATGTGCTGTTCTGACGGTTACGCACTTTTAACTAGTATCCCAGTTAAAATAAAAATATTTGTATAAAATCCATTTTTGCTTCGATTTTCTTGGGGATAGTTTAGAAATGTTCGCCATAAAATTTACGTTTTTCTCTAATAACAGAAGAGCTTATTAAAGAAAATTTCATGGCAGTGAATCTTCGTGGTAAAACTATTGCATTATTGACCCGACGCATATAATCGACGTACTTTTTATATTTGTTGCCGGTCGAACGCATTCTTATTTGACGGTTTATACTTATATTCTTATAGAACATTCTATTGCGAACACATTGGTACAAAAATTAAATGCGTACATCCAAAAATAATGTCAGGACAGTGAATTGAAAATACACTTTTCGATGTCATTTTCGGCGATATGCCGCCGCGGGTAACACTTCAGCCACTTCCCACACTCTTGTGGGTCAGTTGCGACATTGATTCTATATTTATATGCATATGTCCGTATAGAGAATTTAATTGCGATTCCAATGATACCAAAATTAACGATGTAGGACAACTGTGGGCTTCACAACCATTACGAGAATGGAAACATTTTGTTGCTGTTTGGCGCTCTCGGCAAGTGATGTCAATAGTTTTTTATTGGTTGTTGATAGGCCTTATGATTTGACGGCATTTTATACGTATGTTCTTATAGACAATTCTATTGCGAACACAGTGATACCAAATTTAAATACGTACGCCTACAATTAGTGTGAGGAGAGTAAAAAGAGTATACACTTTTCGGTCTCACCGCTTGGCTGCGCGAAGCGCCAGGGGCATAAGGCCCAAGTTTTTTTCCTTAACCTCAGTGCGCCAAAGTGTTAAATTAAATTTTTTAGTTTTATTTCATAATGTTTATAGGATATTAGCATTTTCTCTTGACTAAACATAATATAAATAACGGTTCATGAAATATCTTTCCTATGCTTTACTGCACTTGATAGTCTCAGATATCCAGGTGAAATATTATCTTGTTAGTATGATCCACATGAAGGAAATGGCTTTCTTAATCAGTTGATGCCAACAGTCGTCATATCTGATTTAGTCGCCACACATATATGTATATATACGGTACTGTATATCTTCTGGATACTTTTGACTCGAAATTATAAACTTCTGAGCTAATTGAAATTAAGCTTTGCTCCATTTTGATCCTTGAATAAAAATTGTTTGGTATTGGTAACACTTTGATTAAAGGGAGCCGGTCGGCCGAGTGGACAGCACACTGGACTTGTGATCCTGTGGTCCCGGGTTCGATCCCGGGCGCCGGCGAGAAACAATGGGCAGAGTTTCTTTCACCCTATGCCCCTGTTACCTAGCGGTAAAATAGGTACCTGGGTGTTAGTCAGTAGTCACGGGCTGCTTCCTGGGGGTGGAGGCCTGGTCGAGGACCGGGCCGCGGGGACATTAAAAAGGCCCCGAAATCATCGCAAGATAATCTCAAGAAGGAAGCACGGTTACAGCATTAAAGAACACTCAGACTAAAGACACTTAGAAGTCACAAGTACAGCTCTATCCAACTGCAAGGAGCCGCAGTTGGACAGAGTATGGTGTAAGCTTGGAAACAATATCCAAGTTTTAATAATCGTAGGTCATTGTCTGAACGAGTTAGTTTCATGCAGGCGATGCGTCACAATAACGTGGCTAAAGTATGTTGACCAGACCACACAATAGAAGGTGAAGGGACGACGACGTTTCGGTCCGTCCTGGACCATTCTTAAGTCGATTGTGATGAGGAAGTAGACAGGCAATAAATAGGCGAGAGAGAGCTGAGGAGCAAAGTAAGGTGTAGTAGAGGGGATAGTAATAATAATAAGAGCTGCAGAGGGCCTATTGGCCCATACGAGGCAGCTCCTATTATAACCACCAAATGAGGAGATAGTAATAGGAATAAGAAGAGGATAGCAAGGGAGCGTAGGAGAAGACAATGAACAGAAAAAAGGGAGAAGAGAGAAAGAAAGATAAATGGAAGGGGTAAGCTTATGTTAGGTCATGTTTGTTAGAAAGATTAGAGCATTTGAGTATATACTGTGAAAGGGAAAGAGTCCTGGCAACAAAGCCAGGACTCAAGTTCATGTTAGGTACATTGTGTATTAGAGCCGATTCAACAAGACGGCGTCTGTGTAGAGTAGAGGCAGGAAAGATTATTTTATTTGTTATTACGAGTTAGTTTCATTCTTTTTCCAAGAAGTGATCGCATAATTCTGACAAATAGGTCACACCCACACTGGAGGAAATTGACCTTTAAGATCTTGAATAAAAATCTCACAACTAGAAATCTAGAAGACTAGTAATGTCTGCTGTGTAATTCCACAGTTGTGCGACCTGTGATTAATATAGAGTTTTGATGGCATGGTGGAAAGATGGGAAGGGGAGAGAGATGTGTTATAATCATTTCTCCACCCCCACCCTCTATCCCCAAATAGAAATGCTATGAAGATCTTAATGTGAAATAACAAAAAAAAATGTCCAATTAATAAAGTTCACTATTTATTATCAAATATTTTCATTAATGATGCATAACCAAATCATGTTTATGTATAATTTTGTTTAGCAAAGGTTCCTTTTTCAGGCAACATTGCTAGAAATATAGCCACTCATGAGTGTTTCTGAAGTGAGACCTGAGAAACGTGTCTTGTCTTGTGGATCGGGATTGGCATCCTCATACAAGATATTTGTTACACAACTGCTTGACACTGTTGATAATTTGTAAAAAAGAAATTGCAGGAATAGCTAATTAATGTTTTGCCAATTAAAAACTGCAAATCAAAGTACTGTACTGCATTTCCACTGTGATACTCTATTCCAGACAGCTGTTTGGTGTATGTTCTGTCAGTTGCATGCAATTGGTGGTAACACTTTCAATGTTGTATATATATGTCAAATTTTTAGTATCTACTAAGTATAGTATAAAACTGACACAAAGTAATGAAATTTACAACATGGTGATTACTTAATACAGTTGATAGTGAAATTGTGCGATGAATCAAATATGTCTGAAGCATTACTAATGATCATTCATTGACATGCAGATCATGAGATAAATATTAAACATATTGAGGAGGATTTTAATGAATTCTACTGCTTAAAATCCAAGCAGATCTACCCTGATGCAAATAATACAGTATTAATTTCTTTGAACTTATGTTTGCTTTATGCAGTGTGTGTGATGGAATGGAATAGTAAATTTGAAAGCATTTTCAGATTCCCCGGAGTGTGCCGATGACTCCATTAACACCTAGCAATGAACCACAGTTTGGCCTACCCCAAGATGACTGGTCCATCATCAGCCGCTTTGCTGTTTCCGGTATAGGCTCTCAGGGTACTATGGGAGTTGCCCTTGCATTAGGTCTGGTAAGTCTTGTCAAACTCCAGCTAGAACATTAATATTAATGAAGATTTCTATTTCTTGTGCTAATTTTGAAATGACTGTACAGTGGTACCTTGGTTCACGACTGCCCTAGATTACGATTTTTTTGGTATGACGTCAAATTCCTCGTAAAATTTGACTTGGTGTATGACATTTGCCTTGGAATACGACATCTGTTGATTGATGAAGATTAAGTCACCCAAGAGGTGACACAGGCATGAGTAGCCCATAGACATCTGTTGATACTTGTATGGGTCGAGCGAGCGCATGGTCTGCTGGGCATGGGTGAAGCACGCTTAGTTTACCAGTGTCTCCCACCTAGTGACAACTGCACTTGAATTCTTTGTAAAGAATTTCATTGTTTTTCTTCCCCCCCTCCTCACCATCATCTATACGCCAACAAGAGACCTCGGTAAAGGTACGATATACGATAGTACAACACATGAGTTGTGTTCTGTATAAAATGTATTTTAAGTCACTATTTTTGGGTGTGTGTAACGGATTATTCAATTTACATTATTTCTTGTGGGAAAATTCCTTTCGATTTACGAACCTTTTTTGGGGGGGAACGGATTCAATTCGTAAATGAATGTAACACTATTGTATTTTTAAAATTTAAATTAAAAAAAATTACATTCAGATGAGGCATTAACAAACCAATCATTGCTTCTTTTGCATTGCATTCTGATTATATATTAGTGCTTTATTTGATCCCAAATATAAAATACAGTTTTAATGATTGTAATTTCTGCATCATTAGAAACACCTCACACAGCCGACATTAGTCTTCCTTTCTTTTAATATACATGAGACCATTCATTTCTGATCATTTTGATACAAATGATAATAATTTGATGTACAAATTATGCTTTGCATTCAAAATTTATTAGATAAACTTCATTAAAACTCTTTTGACCTTTCCTGCTATATCATCATCAGATCAATCCTTTGTACACATAAAGAAAAGTAGTTATAAGTAACTGTGCACTGTAGGAATATTAAAGTTTTTGTAACCTGGCGGTGCTCGACATTGTTCATACAACTTGTCTTGTGAATATACACGAGAGCATTTATTTCTAAGTATCAAAATCAATGTTTTTAACTATGTACTTTAAGATTTAAGGAAACCGCAGCGCAACTGGCCCATTCGAGGCAGCTCCTGTTGATATCCGCCTAAACTCCTTTATATGTATAATCAATGCTTGAAACAATCAAATAGGTTTGCATACAGAGCAAGGAAAAGGAGCAGTAATAGCCTCATGAAAATATGTATGGCATTCACTGTATAATAATAACAATCCTGCAACTGGAAATTAGGTATTAACATTCATAAATTAACATCTACAAAAATATATATGTACATAGACTGGAGTCACTTGCTGTAATTCATGAGCTGCATCTTTGTATCCTTGCCATCACTGTTGTCCATACTTTTCCATCCAATGATTATGCAGCCTGCACTAAGATATGGTCTCTTTCTGACTGTTCAATTGTCCTGTTTACACTTTTAATATTATCATTTGTATTTTTTTTGTTTTGGAGCATATAAGATATGTATAGTAGTATGTTTCATTCTGTTGATGACTTCCCACCCCACAATTGTGGTAAATGGGGCTGTGATGATAATGACACTGTTCATTTACAGATGTTCAAAACAGTAGGATGGCGCTTGATAGTGCTGACTGGGGGTATTTATGGTTGCCTTTATGCCTACGAACGTCTAACGTGGACCAACAAGGCAAGAGAACGCGTGTTCAAGAAGCAGTATGTGGATCATGCGACACGTAAGCTACGACTCATCGTAGACTTGACCTCTCACAACTGCTCACATCAGGTTCAACAGTAAGTAGCAAGATAAAATCCATCTTGATTTTTTACCAAGAATTTTTTAGTTATTTATTATAAATAAATTGATCTCATATTTTGGATAATGTTTGGCATTATCAAATCCAAGTGAAAAAACTAGATTCGTAAATGGCTGTACATTTATAATTCGCTTAGTTTATAATATTCAAAGTACATTATTTATTTATACAAGGACAAATTAATAATAGCCTAACACTGATTCATTACAATTCTGGCTGAACTGAATGGTATACAGCAGAGTTAATCAAACTTACAATTTTAGTGAAACTTAAATCATTTAGCTTACAACTTGAGAGTTGATATATATGGTACTACTGTGTACTAGTAATGACAACAGTACAGTATTTGTAAAAATATCGGCTGAAGTAAGTAGAATAGCAATAAGTTAAAAATAATTGGTTACAATTTATCAACATTAAGCACTATATGGTAAATGATAAAAGGATACCACAACTAACTTCGTTTAAAGTGGCAAGTCAATAAGATAAATATAATTTGAAAGATAACCAACATAAACTAATTATACCATGAAGTTATAGAAAATTGCACTGCTAATTGTGAAATCTATGTAAATTACTTTGTCCATTTCAACTACATATAGTAGAAAACATACATTACATGATTTACAACTTTTAGGGAACTGAGTGGTACATTTGCCCGCCTATGCCGCTTGGTTGATGACAGCACCAGTGAGATGCAGCGGGATGTTCGCTCCCTAGAGCGTGAGGTGCAGCAACTTGAAGACACTACAGCAACAGCAAAGAAGCTGCGTAACAAAGCTCATTACCTCATTAACGAATTGGACATCTTCCAGCAGACATATTTATCATCAGATGAATAAACGTTACTACTCATTTTATATAATTAGGAAAAATACAGTATCAACTAATTTTTAAGTGCATATGTTGACATTTTAAAAATTTTAGTGATTTCAGGGTTTATGTTTGGGTCCATTTTCTAAAAGTCATGTCAAACTGGCTTAAAAGATTCATTTATCTGATATTGCATTAGACTACGGCAGTGAGTTTATACATGTTATTTGTATGAAATTTAAATTAAAAGACAAGTTTTTCCGTAAAACTAACAATGTGCCTAAATTGGTTTAGGGTCAGGAATGCATTTTTTAATTGCCAGTGTTGTATGTTATAGAAATTTATTGTTTGATGCTTGATTTATGATGTGTGTATCTTGTGTACTTGTTGGGAATTTACTAATACCTAGATTTTTTTAGCTGGAAGGAAAATAGTTAGGTATGTTGTGGAACACAGATAAAAAAAATTGTATTTGTTCGAGGTAAGTAATGAATATTTTTTTTTAGTTTTTAATTCTCTTGGAATGAAAAGAACTTCTTGCTGCAATTTTAAGGTGTGTTCATTAATCCCAAAGAACATTCCTTTATAAATTTCACATAATCTCAAAGAATTTAATTGCTTTTACAGTACAGTCGCCTCACATTATATAGGCTCTGAATATACAGAGCTTCATCTTTAGTTATAAATTAGGGAACAAATTGTGTATGTGTTTTGCTAAACTTGCATTAATGAAATATTTAATATATTTAATTGGTAAATTATTAACAAATTAGAGGGAAATCAACAGACTAATTGATAGTGGCCCACACACCTGCTAGGAAACACTCGAACACACCACTTCTGTGACTAACCATCGCATACTTATTGACACGCATGCTGTGTCGGCCACATAGTTATGTCACAAAGGCAAGGGGAATGGGGGCTTTCCAAGTTTCTAATTTCCAAGCAAGGCTGAAACAGTGTGAACCAGTATTAGTAAAAGAAAATTAATAAATACAGATTAATGTACATTGCAGGGATTTATAACACACTGCATGGTGTAACCTGTTTTGTATGCCAACTGGTACAGTAATTTATTTCTCACTTTTCTGAGCATAAGTATTTATAATGATTTTGTATAAAAAGTAGATTAACGTATAAAACTAGTTGATAAATAATTCCATATTTATTTTGTCAATTGGCAAGGTATATTAAGACAAAATTCCAGAATGGCATATCTGATGACAGTAGAATAGGTACAGCCTGTATACATACAATGAGCATGAACACTAGTATCTGACATACAGAATTTTGCTCTGTTACTAGTATTTTAGGTTACGTATCTGTTCTGTATAGCAAGGCATGCCTGTATAGTATGGTATATTTTCAACATTAGTGTTGTGTTAAACCAGCATGAATATTTGTTGGAGATCCAAAAATCTAATTTGAAATCGTTACAAATAAATGTGTTTTAAGTACAGTACAGACTGTACTTGAGATTTATGATATTTTGTTGAACATGCACTTCATTGCATAGCAGTCTGCAGTGTAATGGATGCACACCTGATTGTGATCAGAGTGGTTTCTTGCAATGTTTCCTCATAAAATAGTAGCCTATTTTACTGTTTGAAGAAATGTAATAATCGGGCCCAGCGTTGTATCGAGGTATTGAAACAAAGCTTAGTTACGTGTGATATTACACTGGTTGTTTTAAATATGCTTACAGGTTTCAGCCTATTTTAGATTTTCCCATATTGATGCTGGATGTTGGTTAATGCCCCAAGAAGTGCATGTTGTAACTCGAGCAGTGCAGTTTGAACCCTAAACACTTGTTTCGCTGATCGTTACGTGCGGCCTGGTGCTTCTCGGTTTAAGAATCGCATGTTTGTTTGAATTCATGTTGTAATTAGTATTATATTGAAGGAAGATTTATATACATGTATGTATGTGTATTATACAGTATATGTATCTTTATTGATTCATTATCAGACTTGCCTTGCTTTAAACCAGAAATTTTTTTGAAATGAAAGTCGTGTGTGATATACATTACATAGAAGTTTGATTTAATGTATTAAATGATTTTGTTTAGAATTTACAAAACAAATGTAACTAAAGGTGTATATAGTATCCCAATCGTCCAGGCATACAGTGTGACGATGGCTTGGTGGTGTTCATTGTATGACACGTTTATTTGGCCCACAGGTTTCTAAGCTTTCATATTATTATAAAGCATCACAAATGTTTTACTCGGATAAATACCATTGGCAGTACTATAGTGCCAGAACTGTAGGTTTGCAAGGTGTGGCTTTCTAAACGATCCAACATTGGTTTGCTTCCCTTGATGTACAAGGAATTCTAGCCTGCAATTCTAGTTTATTAAGATTTGTAATGGCATATGCATCATGTCCATTACTAAAATAGGTAAATGTACTATAACTTTTAACACACTAACTGGACCTTATCTGGTGGTGTACCTGTGATGCAAGGACTATTACAAATTGAAATTTACCAGCACTGTAGGTTAGGATTGACAGTACCCCAAAAAAAAAGCTAGCTACTTTTAATAAGTAATGGTGAATAGGCTTCGTGTAGTGTTGTGCTGTGAGTAAAGGTATATTATTATTGTAATTATTTTTGTATGCATTTTAAGATCTAATTGATATAAATATGCCAATTTGACTTGTTTGCACCATAATTGAAAGAAAAATTACCAGGTGAATGTTATGTTTGATTAGCTGTCGATTCCTATAATTTGGAACCAGTCATAAATTTAAGATAGTTACTACTGTACAAGAGAATAAGATGTCATGCTACAAACAGAAGACAATTCTTTAGTTTAGGAATCTATTTAAATGGACCAAAATAAGAAATAGATTATGTAGAGCTACTATATAATGTCCAAAACGTGATGGCCTGTAGGATCATAAGCCTTATTAGGTCACGGTGGGTTTGGAGGAGCAGGGTTGGGGGGTGGGGCAACTAACCTCGCTACTGAGAGTTACTTTGTTTTCCTCATTTTCTTTACCATCAGTTTATTTCTTCTATTTCTAAATAGTATGTCAGTGGATAATACATGTGGCACCAAGATTGTCTGGTAACCTTATCATGGACCAGATATCATCTTTATATTGACCCACATACAGCTTATTTATCCAGGTTGGGTGAAATCCCTCACTGATAAATTTATTTATTACTTTATAGATAAAATTCCAAAGAATGGGTAATATTTTAAATACTGATAGTGTTAATGTTGGACTTTACTGAACTTGGTCAACTGGTGCACATCATTCATTAAGCTTGTCTTGGCTTCAAAAATACACCAAGAGGCTACTGTGCAAGTACTGTACATGATTTTATGTATGTATATATTATCAGATTAGTTACATAATAAATTTCTAGTCACTAATACATCGGCTTCTATTATGCTGGTAATATTTCTATGGTTTTGTCACTATGGACCGTGGTGGCAAACACTGTAGTGTTACTTTCATTTCTTGTATATTATGCAGCTATTTATCTGGGTACACACTGTGTCAGCAAGTAAACAAGGTTGTGTGAAAGGTTGTCCAAGTGTGAAAACGGTGTATTAGGAATCATAAAGCATGCACAAAAGAATGTGTTAAAAGTATATATTATTGACACTAATACATAGAGGTTTTCTCTTGGAGTATGACAATATGTACTGCAATTATTTTGAGCCTGATAGTGTAAAGTTAGCCAGGTTGTACATTAGTGGAGTCATGGTTTTTATATTGGTAATACGTCATTTGTTGTGTAAAAAGTGTGCTGTAATGTTTGTCATCTAATAGGTTTATATGTAAATACGATACATCTTTGCAATTGAAATCCTCGTCATTTGAGCCATTTCAATTTTCATATTATCTAGTATATATTTTCATGTCTGAGATGTACAGTCTGTTGTATTGTAAATAGTGTAAACTGCCAGACATAATGTAGATGAAATAGAGCATTTGCCATCCTCTTTACTGTGTTTCCTATTTAAACCTTATCTCAGTAATGTAAATTTACTATGGCTAGACTTTGTTGCCCACATTCTTGGATGCTAGACTAAGGTGTATCTAACAATTTAGCAATCCGTGAAAGGCATCAGTTGCAGAGGAAATGTTGAGTTTATCATATTTTTACCTGGAAACTGTACAGTATTGCATTTTGGTTATCTACAAATAGAATATATTTTTAATAAATGTGATTAAGTGAAAATCATAACAGAAAAAATATAATATACAATTTTCATAAATCTTTTGGCCAGCTGTAAATCACTATCTTTTATGTTTGATCTGTGCAAACTTTAATGAGTATATAATTGAACTTTGATTGTACACCCTTCAAAATAGTATTTACATGAAAGCCATGGTAGTTTTATGGGTGAAATCCTGAGAGAGAGTAGGTGCAGAATCATTTTTTTTATGCTGCATGTTCTTATATAAATACATAGTGAACATAAATTGGCAATAAAACATTATGCAAAAACTTCAATTTAATAATATTTCAGAGTACAGTACATTGTATACATAGCTTTACAAGATGAATTTTTGTTTTTATCAGCAGCAAATAGTTATACATTAACATCTCTCAAAAACTCTATACAACTCTGTGAGATTAGCAATCTGAAGAAAAGTTGTATCTTGGGCAAAGTGCTGTGCTGGCAGCAAAGTCTTCCTCATAGCTGGGTACAAGAGGTGCTCAACCTGCCAACGCCACCCACGATCACCATCCTGAAAACATTATGAACTGATTAATTTGCCTGCAGGAATATTTCTAAAATATAGCCATTATGTAATCAATATGAAATCCAACAATACTACAAAGTATATTTTGGGGGAAATATTGGCAATAACTAATAATGAGTATTTTATGACATGGTCGAGAGGAAAGTAATTCATCAAATTAAATATTTAGTTGCATATTGCCAATGCTTTTAAATTTGATCTGCAATAAGCATCTAACTTCATAAAGATAGTATCTACTGTTGCAGACATAAAGGCATGCCTGAAAAACCAATGCAATAGATAGCATCATCTGGTATTGTATGGTGGTGGTGTGTTGAATTTCATTCCACACTCATCAGAAGTTCTTATTGGTTTGCTATGGTGAAGCAAAAAAAGTGTCTTACTGTAAAGTGTTACTGTTGTGCAAATATATTTGAGCATTCCGACGTTCCACACATTTTATTACCTAAATTTATACATTTCCAAGGCCTTGGGAGATCTTACCTAGTGAAGCAGCAAAATGCAAGAGACTAGAAACTGGTATAATGAGGTCGTGCTAACTGTAGCTGGTACAACTGGAAGACTTCAACAAACTTCAGTGCAGTTTATTATTTTAACAATTGAAAAAGTGGCATCACACTTCACCGGTAATATTCATAAAGATATTTCATGAAAATAAACAGTATGTTTTATGGTTCGGGTGGTTCTGCGTGGAAACAGTAATGTAATACTTTGGGACATAAACCAAATATATATATGTACCTCTTCCAGTGGTGCATGGTTTCGCTGAACAGCATAAAACTTTGCGGTTTCTCTGCAGAATGTCTGGAAGCATTCAAGTTCATTATCCCACTCTACTTCTGTTGCCAAGCGCAACACATACATTGGCAAACCTTCCATGGCTGGAACATAATCATCTGAAAAAAAAAAAAAAATTAGTAGAGAAGAAGCAACATTTTACCTTCAGTCTGGTTATACTCAATTTTGGGTCGATTTCAAAAGCTAGGGTAGTGTGGGGATCTGAGAGCTCGCCTGGCTTTTGTGCTGGTGTTTGGTAGGCCTGTACATGCCCAGAGGCCTGGTAGGTTTGTGGATGTCTCTATTGCGTTAAGGACAGTTTACCAGAGAGCTACTGAGGGCCAGCCCAGAAAATATTGAAATATTGTAATCATATTTTGTAACAAATTAGTACTTAAAAAACAGCAAATTTTTTAGAGTTGGTAACACAGAATGATACGTCAAACTGTCTATTTTTCTCAATGTTATAATTCTCAATTAGAACCTAAAGAGGAAAACTCTGTAAAAGTTGCACAAGATTTACTGAAATCGATGACAATTCATACAGTGACAAGGCAACTTTGCAGAACATCATGAAGAAGTTACTTTGTTGTTCATCTTTACCTTTAAGGGAACATGTACCAACCTAGCAAGTATGGAAGCGTACAGAGGTTGCCTTCGTCATCAACCTGCAAACTAAAGTAGTCATCTAGCATGGATGCCTTGGACAGCAACAGTGTCCTGATGTAAGATGCCAAATCCTCCTTTGTCCCATCTGCCTCTGTCCAACCACTCTCCTCCATATCAAAGGCAATCATAGCCAGCTCATATATACTTGCAGGACTCTAGAAAATGTAAAAACATTACCTTTTGATATCATAAATTCACAAGTCCAAATAATACTTCTACTTTATATCCTGTTATGTTTTCATGACATAGGTCCCATAATGTTACTAAACCTCTCTATATATTTAATAACTAGGTGTCATCATCACAGTTTGCTGTGATAAAAGCTGTGGATAAAATGTAACCTGAACATGCAGCTGCTTAATCCTATCACACTGGGGAAGGTAGAACCATAAGATTTATTAGGGAAATCATAAGACACCCAAAACACAAATATACTGTGTTTTAAAGAAAGAGGAGACCTCTTTCCAATTTAAGACCAATGTTCAGGCTCATTTTGCCCAGGAAATGAGCGGATAGCCTCCCAGTCTAGGAAAACGAAGCGGTTGAGGAACCAAACTCCCAAAGAGCAGGATCCAATTCAAGTGCAAGGGCATCGCCTCACAATAGGAATAGCAAGTTCTGCAGAGTCCACAGTCATAGACGAGATTGTGGGAACTACTGGTAATTAAAACGTGGAATGTCAGGGCCTTGAACGTAAGCAAACCCCTAGGCAGAACAACAGAGTTACCATCATGAATGTGGGAAGGTGGACACATTTAACATATTCCTACCTGGACAAAGTAATTATCAAAAAAAGGCCCCAAGGCAGCACAGGACAAAGGGTTCACCAGGCCAGGTCACCAGAGCCCATAATGGGTCAAAGGGAACCCAAGCAGCCTCTACATGCATTATCTCAGACTGGATGCCCATCACCTCTGGAGAGGAAGAAAGTTCAGCCATAGAAACATGTTCCAGTCATATACCAACCCAGATCAGGAGCAGAATGCAGGAACCTTGCAAAGACTAATCAGATTCTGTCCGAGAAGAGCATACTGGTTTCTCCAAGCATAGAAGGTGGAAAACTGGAAAACTTCAATGCAAAAATATTGCCATCAGATAAAACTTTCAGGTGGTCAGTGATCCTGAGATCAAGCATTAAAACTAAGGCTATTATGTTTGGGGCCACAAAAAAAAAACAAGAACGATATGCTGAGCATTAAGAACCCTGACTATCCCGGCAAACAACCAAAAACAGGGCATGATCTGCCCCTTTTGGAATTAAGTGATCCATATCATGTTAATGGAAGTGAAGCTGCAAGTACCAACAAGAATTAATAAAGATTCTGATGTACAGAAATGCTTTTGAGATCGATATACTGTAATATACATGCAAGGTGTAATCAAGATGCTCTAAAGCTAAATATACTGTACAAAAATTGCACAGATACAATAAGGTGTAAAAGTTAAAGACATTATCTGAATGCATGCCTGATGTTTTGAAAGTTATATCTATGCTCAGAGCTGCATAGGGGGCAAGGAATTGCAGACCTTTCTGTCTTTCATAATGCATTTCATGAAAGCCTGGTGCACCTTGAGTTGATTTCATTAGGCAACAATAAATCAGCATTCTTATCACGCTGCTCCTTTGAAGCACAGGAAAAGTTGCATACAAAATACATGACATGTAAGTTATGACAACTTACATAAGTAAGTTATATGCTGCATTTATATACTGTATATAAACAAATCTAGCACATTAGCAATTTATACTCACTGATAATTTTAGGATGCCAAAGTTGCCAAACTCATTCAGCATAATCTGGTAGAAGAGCTCCTCACTATATTGCAGATCCAAGAATGAAAAAGCAAATACTTAGTAAAAAAAAAAAAAAAAAAAAAAAAAAAAAAAAAAAAAAAAAAAAAAAGAGTTAAAATTATTTATTATACCATGAAGCAACAACTTTTGTATAACTTTAGTCTGGTATTCAGGCAAGACAAGCATTTTGCCAGGTTTTAAACTTTCATGATATAGTTCATAATTTGTATTACAGTATTTATAATGAATGGCTCGGTGCACATGCTCATTACATGTATAAAAGATTTGTCTTTCTTGTTAATGTTAAAATAAGATCACATAATGATAATATCTTGCTCTTGGGATAACCCCAACCAGCAACACACAGGTTTCTAGCAATAGATTGACAAAGTCTAAGCTCTTAACTTTTGGGTATTAAGATCAACCAATGTCTACATGTAATATTTGCCCTGTGACTGTGACGTACAGACTTACTATTGTTTGCAGCACATTGCCTAGTAATGATGCACATGTATACTGTAGTGTATAAAATTATCGTCTCACATTTAGAAGTCATGGAGTAGACAAAATACGGATCTATATATGCCTTCTTCTCATATTTTATGATTATTCAGTCCATCCATCTGTTTATGTAGTACCGTACTGTACTCATAGTAATGAGTACAGTAAGTGACCATCGTACATATTGACATAAAGGGCAATTACAAAGTAGAAATCTGAACTACTGAATTTGGACAAAACTGAAATTTTTTTGTACTGATGTATAAAGAAAACTTAACCCAGCCTAACCTTCCAAGGCCTAATACATGCTATTTGGTATAATAAACACATGTATGTGCTATACTTGCCCTAGGAATATTTGCTTGGTTTTGGCTTTATTTTTTGTTCCGGATTCTATAAAGTGAATAGTACCAAATTCTACTATCTAATTGTCCATTACGTCAATGTATGTATAATGGTCCACAGTTAAAAAGTACAATCTAAACAGGAGGATGGTTGGATTATTTAAAAAATAAAAATTATTAAGTAAAACTTTGGCACCAAATGATATCCTTTACTGTAATAAAAACTGCTATCATTTTGAAAATGTACTGCAAAATGTATGTTTCAGCAGTATAGTTACAATCCTTCAATATAATAAGAAAATACAGTCATGATGGAAATCTTCTGATTAAGAAAAATTATGCAAGAGCAACTAGGGGTAGTTGATCATTATGAAAGTCAAGCAGCCATAATGTAAAGTGGTGATACAGTGCTTCATTAACAACAAATGTAAACAAACTAGAAACAGTTCGAGAGGTATTGACCTGAGAGCTGAAGTGTTTGTTAGGTAAAGCTTGTTTAGGTGCTGAATGAGAGCATACTCAGGGTTAACACAACCCACAAAGGTCAGGTTCTTCACCGCTTCAAGAAGTCCCACGTGACAACTACTCTCCATCTGCGACCGCAGTGTCAAGATGCTGGTCAACTTGACTTCCCGTCTGAAATGGCATAGTTTAAGTAGCATAGCATTCTAACAACACTAATTTTTAATTTGTCCTTTATTTTTAAAGTATTAACACAGTATTTATAGCAAGGCATGTGATCACTTCTATATGGCACACTCTTTCCTATCATTTGGCTAAATTAGCAGACTGTTGACACTTATTTAAACTTTATCACTATTTTATAACACGGCAAACAGCCTTTTTAAGTTACTTATTTTGTTCTTCATTGCCAGAGCTGGGTTGTTTATCTTCTTGAAAGTCTTCATCTTCACCATTATTTTTACCGGCTTCAGGCCTAAACATATTGAAACACAACGATGAGAAGATGGAAATATAAAAAATGATTAACAACAGCATTGAAAATCTATTATTTATTTATTCATACTTGAATATATATTTAATTAAATACATCCTCATCTATTAGAAATTATGTTAATTTAAAGATAATTAACTGTAATAATAATGAGAATCAAAAGCTATGTATAACATCATAAATGTTAATCCTTCTCTATATAAAGAGATCCAGTTTCATTATAGGAAGTTAAAATAATATGAAAAATAAATTTCACAGATAGGGAGAATGACTTCTTAACTGAACATGTCTACTAACTTTGTAAGGAACTTTTCCAGCTTCTGGTCACGAGAATCTGTCCGAACCATTTGGTGTGCATATATCTTGTCTTTCTTCTCTGATGTTCCTCCTTTATCATGTGTATCACTGGAACCTTTTCCAGACAAACTTGGAACTGTACTTGCACCAGGAAGAAGAGCCTGCAGAGTTGAGAGAACAGTATGTGAACGAGTGTACCAGAAGAACCGAAAAATGCATTGCTTTAAGTGCTTCATGCACTTGGCCCAAGTGCTTCATGCACTTGGCCCAAGTGCTACATGCACCTGGCCCAAGTGCTTCAAGGCTGTGTGTGCCTGGCCCAAGTGTGCAAGGCTGCACGTCGTGCCTGGTCCCAGTGCTGCAAGGCTGCACATGCTTGGCCCAAGTGCTGCAAGGCTGCATGTGCCTGGCCCAAGTGCTGCAAGGCTGCACGTGCCTGGCACAAATGCTGCAAGGTTGCATGTGCCTAGCCCAAGTGCTGCAAGGGTGCATGTGCCTGGCCCAGGTGCTGCAAGGGTGCATGTGCCTGGCCCAGGTGCTGCAAGGCTATGCTATTTCCAGAATAATTGGAATTTAAACTTAGGAATTATGGCTGTAAGAAAGGTAAGGAAAAATGTGTGTAAGATATGTCAATCTTCCCATTATGTAGATGAAGATTCAATAATAAACTCATTTAGATTAAAGCTTGCCTGTGTATAAAATGTGCGGGATGAATTACAACCCAATAGCTTGGACTCTACTGCTTGTTGGATCTTTTCAACAATGGATTCTTCATGTAGAAAATGAACTTCATGTTTTGTGGGATGGACGTTAACATCAACATTTTGCGGGTCAATTTCCAAGCTCAGGTACAAGAATGGATGACTGTTCTTCGGCAGGTATGATGAGTAAACTGTTTCAATAGCTTTCCTTAGTGCTGAAAAAAGTAAATGCAAACAATGTATATTCAAGATTTTTCTTTGGTTTGAATGCTACCAATGGTAAAAAATTAAAGAACACACGAAATACAGGTACAGTATTATGATTTACACAAGAATACATTCCCAGAAACGTTGTGTACAGCCATGACATGTAAAATATCACTATGAACTTTGAACAGGAAGCATTTTCTTTTTAACATATGGTGCTTAAAATAGAGCATTCAATGTTTGAAATGCTATTATCTGAGTTAGTACCTCAGTCACCTCAATTGGTCCACCCAACTCCGTGATGGATATGGGTTTTTGGAACTCGGTATATGCTAAGGCTATATCCAGGATTTATGCTCAGGGATCACATGGTGGTCCCTCCATAATTACTCTATAACAAACATGTAATTTTAATTAGTAGAAACCAATGGGGCCAGGGAAGAAGACTTTGCTATTGACATGAAATGGATAAAATAAACGCGCACACAAAAGCAAAGCTACATTGTGTGAGGAGTATATGCTAAGCCTTCCAACTTCAGAATCACTTTTAAGTACATGGATGGTGAAATATTAAAGAAATTGTTCATGACTTTTATGATACTTGGAAGCTACTCAAGGTAGCCACAAGGTTAAAGTACCAAAATTGGAATATGCAGTGGTTGTATGGTGCCTATATCTTAAGAAGCACATTAATAAACTGGAAAAGGTGCAAAGGCATGCTGCAAAATGGTTTCCGTATCTGAAAAACAAGAGCTATGAAGAGAGGCTAGAGGCGTTAAATATGCCAAAGAGAGAAAATAGTAGAAAAAGAGATGATAAGATGACTTCATACAAAATACATTAGTAACAGGAATTGATAAAATTGACAAAGGAATTCTTGAAATTTGCAACTTCAAGAACAAGAGGTCATAGATTCAGGCTATGCCAAAACAATACTAGAAAACAAGTCTATATTAGAAACTTCTCTCTCTCTGTCATAGATGGTAAGAACAAGTTAGGCAAGAAGGCAGTGGATGCCAAAACGGTCAGCAGTTTCAAAGCGTCATATGATGAAGTACAGCACTGGAACGATGGGACACCATAAGCATAGCTCTCATCCAGTAACTACATACATAATTACCTACATTAAAATAAAAACAAAAGTATAGAGTAACAAGAAGTCCCTAATAACTGTAGAGCAAAGCCATGGCCATCTCTGCAGAGCTGGCAGGATAACAGGGTGGACATAAAGTACAGACATTGAGTCACAATAGTGTGGCAGATAATATGATACCAAAACCAAACGTCAAAAAATGAAGAAACTATGACATTTTGGTCTGTCCAGAACCACTATCATGTCATGTAATGGAAAGAAAGTGGAAGAGATGAAACAGAGAGAAAAGTGAGTGATTTGTAAGGGGGGCTGAAGGAGAAAGACGAAGAAAACAAGATAAAAAGTAAGAATGAAATGAAATATAAACAACGAAAGAAAAATAAGATAAGAGGTAAGAATAAGATTAAAGGAAAGAATAAGAAAAAGAGGTAAAAAGAGAGAAAAGGAAAGAATAAAGAGAACCAGGTACAGTAAAGGTTAGAAAATATGGTCATTTGTGAGCCACTATGATTTTGTCCCAATAAACAAAATATAAAATACAAAAATAATAAAATAATATACAAAATATGCATCTAGGTCAAAATATATCATATTTTGTCCATTGGGGATTTAGATGTCAAAATGCAATTAATTATTCGAGAGGACAGGTTACAGTGTATCACATAATTCATGATCAGATTGTGTAACACTGATAAAAGAAAATAGACTAAATATTTGACTTCCTGTGGATAAAGCAAAAATTTTTTACTTTCCTCACCTGTGGAGTCCACTAATCTATGATTAATAAAGAGCAAGAAGATGCATTTCTTTACAGAGTAGTTGGCATTGCTGATGTGGCCTTTGAGTGAGAACTTGAGGTTTGTGTCTTCACAGGAGACTTCCAACAATTCTCGTGCAACTGATGGGCCATAGATTGTGCGGACATTATCAACAACGGTCGAGTTAGGTGGAGTGCGTATGTCTGTTGCATTATCACCCTGCTTCTTTAGTGTGAACCCCACACTGTAATTATGCACAGCATACCTGCTCACTACCTGGATATAGGAAATATTGTATGAGATATGTATGCAAATATTATAAATTGTCAAAATAAGGCAGTAAGCAACATTAAATGTTCCATTCTGAATGGATCCCTCAGTTGCTACCTGAACCAGAGCCCAAACAGTCCACCCAGAACTCTATTCTCTGGCCAGGCTTTTATCACAAGTCGACAAGTAACTTTTCAAATAGATTTGAAATGCATGTATAAATAAATTACTATTATTAAGATAAACAAAGGAGTAGATGACCTCTTCAGGTCACTTTGTAGGTATGTAACAAACTAGTCGTTGTAGGAATGATCCAGACTGTTCTATCTACGCATGGGAGAGTGGGAAGTGGAACCACGTGTAGGGACCTGACGGAGAGCACAGGGGCATCCCCTGGGGGATTGGCGGTTGAGATACAAACATGGCTGGCGCCTTTGTCTCATAAGCAACGTATAATGAATTATTCCACATTATTCAGTAATTTAGAGAAATTAGTCTTCATTCAAACTTTATAGTATTACTGTTTATAGTATCGAGAGGATCCTAATTGTCAGCATAATGAGTAAGTCACCATCAGTGACGTCACTAGCAGGACTAGTCTCAGCCGCGGAATCATTTGGGCGACCTGAGGTCACAAGGGTCACCAAAGCTCCATATTTTTGGTATTTCTCAAAGGTCAAATAGCCATTTTGAAATTGGAAATAGCTCTTCCCTAAGATGCTTGTGTAATTAACTTCAGTTAAAAGAATTCAACCAATCTGGGTCGTTCAGTACAACAGGGATTAGTTGTTAAACTTAAACTCCTACGAGTAACGTAGTAAAGCCAGGCGTAGGGATACCCCAGCTTGCTGCTGTGTAGGACAGAGCGACTCGGGTAGACAGTGTGGAACTAGGAGCGGCCCGGGCAAGTGACCTCGACCCACTTGCCCCTAGACAAGTACACCGAGCTGGTCGCCTAAAAGATAGAGTTGCTAAGAGTTTGGTATAGGGAATTAGTGCATCTCATTGCCTTTTTTTCAGTGTAGGGAGTTTTCAGTTTAGGGAGTGCTTTGATTTTAGATTTTGTTTAGTTTTGAATAAACCATTTAGCTAGTAAATTGTCTTTTTATTAATTTCCATTTTATGTAATACTATTTACATGTCCGAACCACGTGGCTCCCCACGAGGCCGAGTTGAGTTGGGCCGCAGATTCTAACACCGAATAAGAATTCATTATCCCTTTGATTTTAATAATTCCGCACTTAACGTAAAATTCATCCCTCCCATATATTACTAGTGGGGATCAAGCCCCAAGGTTTATTGATTAGCATGATCGATCCAGACCTCGGTCATTGCTCAGTGGTAATGGTCTGGTGGTGGCAGCGCAAGGCGATTCTAGAGTTTTGCTAGAAGTCTGTTCTCACGTCATAAGGGTTGTAGAATCTTAAGCCAGTCAAACGGTTTAAGACCACGTGGCATGGGGTTGGCTCAAGTATAGCTCTGGCAGTCCCTTGGTTTAAGTAAGTGAATAAATATTACGGACGCGGGGTGAAGGTAAGAGAAGAAGTAGAGAGGGAAACCCTCACCAGTGTTACAGGTAAAGTATTTGTACATTTTAAAAGCCACTAAATATTTTACATAAAAAATAAATTTCTGGCATAACTTAAGATACCGAGTTAATCGAGTTTTACATTTTTGGGGTACTACTTGATACTACTGTATTGTACCTGTTTTACCTCTAGCCCAACTAGGTCAGATAACTAAGGTGAAAGTTCGGTATCTCACATTGTATTTGTGAAATGTAATATCTGTTCCTCCTACCTCTGCAACTTTTCCATGCTCTTCTGATGCACTTTTGAGTGCCTTCCTGCGTGTAACCACATTGTAAAAAAGATCTTCGACTGATATTTGAGTGCCTTGGTTTCCTGCACATGGTTTTGGTGCTCCTGTTGGCTTACCATCCACATATGAAACCCTACAAATAAAATACCAATAATACACTATTACAGAAAATTTTAAGCTTTCAAAATAAGCGCACACATACTGGTTGGGTTTTTAATCTTTTAAGATAAAAAATATGAAACAAATTAGTGTCTGGTTTTTGAATTCTGATTGATTTGAAATGGGAAAACTATGTGCAGTACAGTACTGTATATATATATATATATATATATATATATATATATAATATATATATATATATATATATATATATATATATATATATATATATATATATATATATATATATGTCGTACCTAGTAGCCAGAACGCACTTCTCAGCCTACTATGCAAGGCCCGATTTGCCTAATAGGCCAAGTTTTCATGAATTAATTGTTTTTCGACTACCTAACCTACCTAACCTAACCTAACCTAACTTTTTCGGCTACCTAACCTAATCTAACCTATAAAGATAGGTTAGGTTAGGTTAGGTAGGGTTGGTTAGGTTCGGTCATATATCTACATTAATTTTAACTCCAATAAAAAAAAATGACCTCATACATAACGAAATGGGTAGCTTTATCATTTCATAAGAAAAAATTAGAGAAAATATATTAATTCAGGAAAACTTGGCTTATTGGGCAAATCGGGCTTGCATAGTAGGCAAAAAGTGAGTTCTGGCTACTAAGTACGACATATATATATATATATATATATCGACATATATATATATAATGTATATATATGTATATATATATATATATATATATAATATATATATATACTATATATATATATATATATATATATATTATATATAATCAGTACATATATATATATAATATATATATATATAATATATATATATATATATATATATATAGTATATATGCGTATATATATATTATATATATATAATATATATATATATATATATATATTATTAATAATATATATATATATAATATATATATATATATATATATATATATATAT
>WNGS01063839.1:12296441-12315508 GCA_020271785.1 Procambarus virginalis
AAGTAAAAAATATACATGCAAACTGCTGTATAACCTGTACTGTATCGGTGTAGGCATGGTAAATTGGTGATTGTGGTTGTAAGAGCATATTGCAGTATCAACACTGAATATATAAGGAACACGGAGTGCCTCAGTCTTTGGCAACTTATATCCCAACATTGACTTATTATATGATTCAGGTATTTTCTGCATTAGAGCAGATTTTAATACTTCTTAAACATTAGTCTGATTAAAATCTACTACCGCTATTAATACTATAATTGAAGTCTCCATTTTAAGTAGGAGACTCCGTGTGCAGTGTCTTGCAGCAGTGTACATGATTAGTTTTGAAGTATTTTTGTTTCTTATTCTGAACAGTGAGATTGGACAGAATGTTGGAAGACTGATGGAGCGAGCGTGGCAGGAGCGGGAACAGAAGATGCAGGAGAGGCATGATGTTTATGCTAGGCTAGACCATACAGAGAGGGAACTCACCGATGTTACTACTCAGATGAAAGAGAAGATATGTTCTATTGTTGAAGATGTTGAACGAAGAGTAAGTAAAGCGAAACTTTGTGTAAGATGATTTTAAACAAAAACCTTGGTATATCATAAATAATTTTTAGACAATTGGTTTTAGTTTTTAATATATTTGAAGAGGTTTAAACTACATTGCAATGTAAAAATATTATCCAGGTTTAATCTTAATATACTATTTAACTTAACACTGTTTTAACTATGTTGATGAATTCATTTCAGTTTAAAATGAGCATATTACAAACAGAATGGAGACTTACCTGAATGGAATGATTTGTTTGGATCCTCCTTGATGCATAAGAGCTTGATTGGTTTATGTGTAGATTACATGAAGGAGTTTGAGTGGATAGAAATAGGAGCTGCTTTTGTAATGAGTCAATTGGCCTTCTGCAGTTTTCTTTATTTGTGCATGTTTATATTTTGTCTGGATCTTGCTATTTACAGTACAGTATTATATTAACAAACGTGTTATATTTTGTATTTGTGCAAATTAAAGACATTTGCCCATATTTTGATAGCATTATCACTTGGAGCAAGTGTGTGTATGTTAGCCTAAGCTCCACAGTGTCAAATGCATCATTAACAAACCAAATAATAGAATTGAGTTAACCTTCAATGTTGCCACAGTGTTTACTGTGGAGTAACAGTCGGCCCCATGAGGAAGACAATGGTTCTCTTACACAAACTGTGTTGTGCTTGCAGTAACTCTGGTTCTTGTGTAACTCAATGATTTAGGAATTTACTAGAAGGATTTAAGAATATCATTACCAGGGCTAAGTGATCTTGTGAGGATACTAATCCATGTGGCACTACTTGTGACATTGCTGGTCCATTCATTGACTGATAGATAGCGTAGTTTAGATGCTCTCTGGGTGTGACATAACACACCCTTCTCAGGAGTTTTTCATATTCAAGGTAGTAGTTTTAAAGTTTGTTGGCTGGTGGAGTGTATAAATGGTTTTATTTAGGTAAGTTACCGTTCAAAATGTAACATTTATGCACTTGGCTGCTTAAGTCATTTTAATACGCTTAGTATTATTCACCCTAGTTTTTATACTGGACAGATGCAAATATTTGTAACTTACTTAAAGTTTAATTGTTTTCCACACAGGTATCTAATGCTCTTAATGAAGAAATTCGGCGACTCTCAGTGCTGGTGGATGAATTTAATGAGCCGTTCCATCCAGATCCCTTAGTATTAAATGTATTTAAGAAGACGCTCCATGCTCACGTGGAGTCGGGGTTGGGGTCTAACCTGCGAGCTAGACTGTCTTCGGCTTTGGCTCTCAACATTGAAAGCAGCCAGGCAGAAATGACCAGTAAGCTGTACTGCTGTATTTTCATTCTGCTTATTTTATTATTCAAATTACATCGTTTAATTATTTTTTGTTTTGTAATTAAGTTGTTCTTATGTATAATGTTTAGTGCATATGTGGTTAATGATGTTATGAGTGACTGGTTTGATGATAATGTAAGTATGTACCAGGGTTGTGTGATGTCACCTTAGTAATTCAATATATACATGAATGGGTCATGAAGCAGGTGAGCATGTTAGAGAAAAGTGTAAACTTAGTGTATAAGCCTAATATCAGTAATTAGAGTACAGTATGTCAAATTTAATATGACACTATGCAGCTGATACAATACTTTTCACTGAGAGTGAGAGATTTATGTAGACACGCCTAAAATGGTATCATGGAGTCATTATCATTACCCAAGTGTAGCTGCGGGATGAAAGTTACGCTTGTGGTGTCATTACCCAAGTGTAGCTGCGGGATGAAAGTTACGCTTGTGGTGTCATTACCCAAGTGTAGCTGCGGGATGAAAGTTACGCTTGTGGTGTCATTACCCAAGTGTAGCTGCGGGATGAAAGTTACGCTTGTGGTGTCATTACCCAAGTGTAGCTGCGGGATGAAAGTTACGCTTGTGGTGTCATTACCCAAGTGTAGCTGCGGGATGAAAGTTATGCTTGTGGGGTCATTACCCAAGTGTAGCTGCGGGATGAAAGTTACGCTTGTGGTGTCATTACCCAAGTGTGGCTGCGGGATGAAAGTTATGCTTGTGGTGTCATTACCCAAGTGTGGCTGCAGGATGAAAGTTACTCTTGTGGTGTCATTACCCAAGTGTAGCTGCGGGATGAAAGTTACGCGTGTGGTGTCATTACCCAAGTGTAGCTGCGGGATGAAAGTTACGCTTGTGGTGTCATTACCCAAGTGTAGCTGCGGGATGAAAGTTATGCTTGTGGTGTCATTACCCAAGTGTGGCTGCAGGATGAAAGTTACTCTTGTGGTGTCATTACCCAAGTGTGGCTGCGGGATGAAAGTTACGCGTGTGGTGTCCCGTCTTCCCAGTGTGTGTGTGTGTGTGTGTATGCTGGTAACTATGAAAAGAAAGTGCTTAGCTAGTATGATTATAGTATGTGAGAGAGAAGGCTGTTAAAAGGTAATGACAGTTACCTACACAAAAAGGTAATGTTTGTGGTGAAGTACTTAGTGATAAATTAATTTAAATACCTGGGAGATTTGATTGATAAATAGGAATTTGTACAATCAGAATTGAAAGTAAATTCAGTCAGGGGAGGAAAGTGGTTGGTGTGATGAAGCCTTCATTAGGAAAAAATAGAAATAGATAAAGTAAATAATGATATAAATGCTAGTGCCTATACTAGTACAGTCAGGAATAGAGCAGTATAAGTTAACAGTCTGAGAAGCATGTGTGGTGTTATGTGAAAGAGAAAGAAATAAAACTCATGGAAAAATGTGGAACTAAAAAGTTGATAGATCAAGGAAAGTGCATCAAGATGGTTTGAGCATGATGGATGGATAATGGAAGGTTGGTGGTAAAGATATTTGGATGAATTGAAGGTAGAATGAAGAGAGGAAGGCTGGGAAGATGACAGATGGCCAAGTGAGTAAGTATGAGAGGAAGCAGGGATTTAGTGTGATAAATGTAGAGCTACGGTGAAGGGCTGTGTGGAAACAATTTTGTAAAGAGTGAATGGATTTCAATTATTATTCAATTCTTAAATAGGGATATATGCATTTCTGACCATGCTGTCACATTGTTTTTATATTTTTATCTATCCTTTATTCATTCTTTTTATCAGGTAGTTTTGGATAATGTTTATGGTGTTTTATAAAAATATTAGCATCATGACACATTTTAACAATAATGCCATACTTTATGGAATGTACCTCTGGCTATTCAAAGATGCTTCTTGTTGGACATTGCTGTTGGCATTTTGCATTACTGGTTCTGTATTTCTTGTATTGTTTAGAGCAACTTAACTAGTACTTCTCTCTTCACCCAGACCGAATGCTAGCTCTCCTTGGAAAGGAGAAGCGTGAATTGGCTGCCACAATGTTGCCCAGACGAGAACCATTTGAGATTCTATACCGCCTTAATTGTNAACCCTCCATTTTCACCCTAATGTACCTACTAATCTTTGTCATTATTGTATTAATCTAATCTTTGTGTATTGTGTCAAATTTTCCTACAATGTACCTGTAAATTGTTTTGTCAATTTTGCTGGAAATTACCTATTTAAAATTACCTACTTAAAATTATCTGTTAGATTAAGGACCTGCCCGAAAGGCTATGCATGCTAGTGGCTTTACAAGAATGTAAAATCATCATTGCTATGTACTCTCTTAACCCCAATATACCTTCTTGTATATAAATAAATAAATGAATAACAAATAATAAAGTGGCCGACATTGGTGTCGCCATTTTGATTCCAATTGTTGACCTTAATGTACTTACCTAGTTGTGCTTGCGGGGTTTGAACTCTGGCTCTTTGGTCCCGCCTCTCAACTGTGTGTGTGTGTGTGTGTGTGTGTGTGTGTGTGTGTGTGTGTGTGTGTGTGTGTGTGTGTGTGTGTGTGTGTGTGTGTGTGTGTGGGTGTGTGTGTGTATGTGCGCGTGCGCGCGACCAGAAAGATAACGATAGGACATCCTTTCGAAAACAGCAATGTGTAATTATAGTTATGAAGTCCTTGAGGCTCAAATTGTCGAGTCACTGTTGTCAACTGACTCAAACGTGATAAATGGCGCAATTTGACCTTTGGCACCTTAAATGACACTCAAAAGACAAACTTAATTCTCGTAAAGAATTAAATAATTCCTACCTCGAAACTTGAAATCATTACTATCCATCTCCTTTCTTAAATAAAGAAAAATATCATTGAAGCTATCATAATATTTGTTTGTTTTTCCATTTAGCTAAAATTATTTGAATGTCAATCATACAACTGGAATATTTTTAGAAAATCCCTCTGGTGATTATTTTATTTTTGAAAGCTATAGTGTTAGGTGGAAATTGTCCATTGTTATGACTCAAGACAAGAGAATTATCTTGCGCGAGCGGAGTTGATTACTCTCTTAATTATGGTCTGATTGGCCTCTCCTATATGCTGCTGAATTACCTGGTATAAAACACACACACACACACACACACACACACACACACACACACACACACACACACACACACACACACACACACACACACACACACACATACACACACACACACAGGGGTTACAAGGGCCAGGTAGCCTGGTGGATTGCGCGCAGGATTCGTAATTCTGTGGCGAGGGTTCGATTCCCGCACCCGGCAGAAACAAATGGGCAAAGTTTCTTTCACCCTGAATGCCCCTGTTACCTAGCAGTAAATAGGTACCTGGGAGTTAGTCAGCTGTCACGGGCTGCTTCCTGGGGTGTGTGTGTGTGTGGTGTGGGGGAAAAAAAAAGTAGTTAGTGTAGTTAGTAAACAGTTGATTGACAGTTGAGAGGCGGGCCGAAAGAGCAAAGCTCAACCCCCTTAAAATACAACTAAGTGAATACACACACACACACACACACACACACACACACACACACACACACACACACACACACACACACACACACACACACACACACACACACACACACTAGTCAATTGAAGAGGGAAAGTCGGAATCCAGGAGGGAGGGAACTATCAGGGGAAAGCGCCAAGCCACCACCACTATACAGTTATGGGAAGGAAAGGGGGTCAGGATAAGGATTTGAGATGAGACGGGGGGGGGGGGATGGTGCCCAACCACTTGGAGCTCTACTCCGCAAGCACAACCAGGTGTGTAAAATCTCAGATACTGCGGAAACAGATCGAAAAGCAAGTTATTATTACTGGTATAGAATTCGAGCCTCAAACTCAATTAGCTATGAATTCTAAAGTCTAATCAGCGAATGCAAGAGTTATTAGATTAGAAAAGCACTATTAAAACATTTAAACTATTGAAGCATTTAATGGTGAGGATGGTGGTGGTGGTGGTGTAGGACTGGTGGAGGTGATGGTGGCCAGCTCTACATGAGGCTACACTATCATCCGCGCTGTGGTCTAAAGCCCGAATATATAATACTTTCGTCACTTGTTTTTATTATTAATCAACAGCAAGTGAGCCAGCCATCTTTATCACCTGGAAAGTATCGCAAACAAGCTAAAACCACATCTTATGTTCTCAGTCACTTCCATTACAATTTTCCGGCACTTTCTTTTTTAACTTATCGTGAAGAGAAAAATATTAATAATAAATATTTTACTTTTGTTTCAATATTAGTTTTCACCGAGATGCTTTGTGTCTACATTGTGTTAGTTTCGGGAATCAATGTCCCTCACGGCTCTGTCTCTGACCAGAGCTCATAGAGCTGGTGGTCTGGTCAGATGCCATTGCTCGCAGTCTGTTGCATCAATCACAGCCCTGTTGATCAGGTATCCCTAGGAGGTGTTTATCATGTTTTCTTTTGACCACCGTGAGAAGTCGGTTATTCCTCCTAATAGTACGTCGCATTTTGACGTATAGCATTTTACCTAAGACCAAAAACTGTCGTACTAGAAAAATGGTAGCGGCTCTTGAAAATTGACATAATGTCCCGTTTTCTGTTTTGGGTCCTCTGGTAGGTTAGGTTAGGGCACTTTAGTACGACAGTTTCTTGACGTTGGGAATGCTGGCGAGGACGGGTTGATTTATGCTGCTCATGTTCAGAGACTTTGTCTTCATAACTCAAACGTTTCCCGCGCGAACACACCCTGTGTTTAATTTACTGTGTGTGCAGGGATCAATCTCCAGCTCCTGGGCCCTATTTCCTGACTAATACTTGTCCCGTGTAACTCTTTAAGTCCCGTCTATTGTGTTATATTTATATCTGAAATCATGTATTGAACGTGAGTGCGCAGCTTTCTGCCCTCACTCAGAGTGGAACAGGAGTTAGGCAACTGTTGTGGGTATCGATAAGCAATGAAACAGCCTTCCTGTCCACCACAATGTACAGCCGTATTAATCATTTCATAGTAAACGATAAAACACGAAGAATTAGCCTACAAAATGAAACATGAAATAAACACTTCTTAAAAAAAAAAAGAGTCCCACGAGCGTACTAAATAAATATCAGTCAGTAACTGATGTTTTCTAAAGAGTTTAATTACATGAGTGTAGCACCGGCCATGTTGGTGGCAGTGTTGCCAACGCCGTGCGGGGATTGAGCCATGGCTGGCTTAGAACTTTCTTTTAGTAATTACTTGCCCGCTGCTGCTCCGGGAGGACCAACCTAGCTGAGCCTGACTTATCTTCTGCGTTTAGTCTCATTGTTGCCACTTGTTCATATTAGTAGCCTCGCTCTAAGGTATTTTCTTTTTAAATGTTAAAACTGTACTTACTAATCTCTCTCATCTCATTTTTTCTTACAATATATCTGTTATCATTTTATTAATTCTGGTAGAATTTACCTACTTAAAATTATCTGTTAGATTAAGGACCTGCTGCCGTACTAGTGGCTTTACAAGATTGCAAATACTGTGCTATGTATTCTCACAAACCCAATGTACCTTGTATATAAATAAATATAATAAAATAAAATGGTTGCTATCTGTGTCTCCTTGAGGACACTTAATACGCCAAGGGTAACCAGGAGCGTTGCTTGGGCTCACTGGTCATCTTCAAGGTTTAACACTTTCATGGATATTCCTCTCAGGAGTTTGCAAACTTTCTTTTTAAATTAAGGACTGTTGAAAGAGGGTGCGCACCTTAGGAAATAGGTTAGCCTGGGCAGGCACATTGCAATCGCAGGCACATTGTGAGGAGGTATCAAGGCATCGTATAGGTATCTAAAACACCTATTCTTTCTTGCAACCTCCAAGGTGCGTTTAGTATTTCATTTGAGGATTAAAACAATGACATCTGAACCGAACGTGTCCCCGAGCATTACATACAGGATTGTATGTAATGCTCGGGGGACATATCTGACCATATCTAGTCACACAGGATTGGTCTGACGTACTTAATATACAAGGATCTGAATGATTTCTTACACACGTTTCTAAATGTAGATCTTAAGTTAGCCAGCCTCGCGTATGCTGTTCAAGATATCCTTTTGAAGTGGCATTCAGGTTTAGTATGATATCAACCCCCTTTCTATCTGTTTTATGAAGGATTTCATATCCCATTTGCTACCGTGTGTCTAGCATCCTGCTCTCTCCACCTAGTTTCATTACTTTATAGTGTGTGTGTGTGTGTGTGTGTGTGTGTGTGTGTGTGTGTGTGTGTGTGTGTGTGTGTGTGTGTGTGTGTGTGTGTGTGTGTGTACTCACCTATATGTACTCACCTATATGTGTCTGCAGGATCGAGCATTGACTCTTGGATCCCGCCTTTCGAGCATCAGTTGTTTACAGCAATGACCCCTGTCCCATTTCCCTATCATACCTGGTTTTAAAATTATGAATAGTATTTGCTTCCACAACCTGTTCCTTGAGTGCATTCCATTTTCCCACTACTCTCACGCTAAAAGAAAACTTCCTAACATCTCTGTGACTCATCTGAGTTTCCAAATTCCATCCATGTCCCCTCGTTCTGTTACTATTCCGTGTGAACATTTCGTCTATGTCCACTCTGTCAAACCCTCTGAGTATTTTATACGTTCCTATCATGTCCCCTCTCTCCCTTCTTCTTTCTAGTGTCGTAAGGCACAGTTCCCTCAGGCGCTCCTCATACCCCATCCCTCGTAGCTCAGGGACGAGTCTCGTTGCAAACCTCTGAACCTTTTCCAGTTTCATTATATGCTTCTTCAGATGGGGACTCCATGATGAGGCGGCATACTCTAAGACTGGCCTCACGTAGGCAGTGTAAAGCGCCCTAAATGCCTCCTTGCTTAGGTTTCTGAATGATGTTCTAACTTTTGCCAGTGTCGAGTACGCTGCTGTCGTTATCCTATTTATATGTGCCTCAGGAGATAGATTAGGTGTTACGTCCACACCCAGGTCTCTCTCGCGCGTCGTCACAGGTAGACTGTTCCCCTTCATTGTGTACTGACCCTTTGGTCTCCTATCTCCTAGTCCCATTTCCATAACTTTACATTTGCTCGTGTTGAATTCCAATAGCCATTTCTCTGACCATCTCTGCAACCTGTTCAGGTCTTCTTGGAGGATCCTGCAATCCTCATCTGTCACAACTCTTCTCATCAACTTTGCGTCATCCGCAAACATCGACATGTAGGACTCTACACCCGTAAACATATCGTTAACATATACAAGAAATAGAATTGGTCCCAGTACCGATCCTTGTGGTACTCCACTTGTTACTGTTCGCCAGTCCGACTTCTCGCCCCTTACCGTAACTCTTTGGCTCCTTCCTGTTAGGTAGTTCCTTATCCATGCTAGGACCTTTCCCCCTACCCCCGCCTGCCTCTCGAGTTTGAACAGCAGTCTCATGTGCGGTACTGTATCAAAGGCTTTTTGGCAGTCCAGAAATATGCAGTCTGCCCAACCATCTCTGTCCTGTCTTATCCTCGTTATTTTATCATAGAATTCCAGAAGGTTTGTTAGGCACGATTTCCCTGTCCAGAACCCATGTTGATGTTTGTTCACAAACCTAACGTTCTCCAGGTGCGCAACCAGTCGTAGCCTAATTATTCTTTCCAGTATTTTACAGGGGATGCTTGTCAGTGATACAGGTCTATAGTTAAGTGCCTCCTCCCTATCGCCTTTCTTGAAGATCGGCACGACATTTGCCTTCTTCCAGCAACTGGGCAATTCTCCCGACATAAGTGACTCATTAAAGATCATCGCCAGAGGCACGCTGAGGGCCTGCGCCGCTTCTTTTAGTATCCACGGTGATACTTTGTCTGGTCCTACTGCTTTAGATGCATCTAGAGTTGTCAACTGTTTCATTACCTCTTCTGCTGTCACCTCTATATCTGATAGTCTTTCATCTAGGGTAACCCCTTCCAACAATGGGAGCTGCTCGGGCTCGGTAGTGAACACTCCATGGAAACTGTCATTCAGTGCCTCACAGATTTCCTTGTCATTTTCAGTATATGCCCCCTCTGCCTTCCTTAGCCTTGTCACTTGGTCGTTCACCGACATTTTCCTTCTTATATGACTGTGTAGTAGCTTAGGTTGTTTTATATGTGTGTGTGTGTGTGTGTGTGTGTGTGTGTGTGTGTGTGTGTGTGTGTGTGTGTGTGTGTGTGTGTGTGTGTGTGTGTGTGTGTGTGTGTGTAATTACCTAAGTGTAATTACCTAAGTGTAGTTACAGGATGAGAGCTACGCTCGTGGTGTCCCGTCTTCCCAGCACTCTTTGTCATATGTGTGTGTGTGTGTGTGTGTGTGTGTGTGTGTGTGTGTGTGTGTGTGTGTGTGTGTGTGTGTGTGTGTGTGTGTGTGTGTGTGTGTGTGCGTGTGTGTGTGTGTGTGTGTGTGTGCACTCACAGTTAAAATCATAAGTCCCTCATTACGAGAGAACTTATGTTTAGTTGAACTGTATATACTGTTCTACTACATAATGAATGCGTAAATAGAACATTTGCGGTGTGGCGATAGAGCAGACTGTGCAGGTGGTTAGACCGCGTCCAGCTCGTCTGTGGTTCATGAATGATGTCATTTATTTAGACACACAAGTCCTTATTTTTCTCGCGTTTACGTAGTGTCTCAAGCAGCTTTACCTATACCTAGCTAAATATGATATACTTAACTCTTAGCAATATGGCTCCAGGATCGTAAAATACGACAGATATAATAATGTATACGTTTGCCCTGATACACTTAGCTCTTGCTTGACTTGATACATTCAGCTCTTGACAAAAATGAGTAACCGATAGATTTGTTTACCTTCGAAGGTCCCTTGATACTGATAACCATAATAACCTTCTCATAAACTATATTACTCTGTAAATTGTCATCCACACTTCCGTGGAAATAGATATGCCATTCACCTGGGCTGTATGGGTGTATTGACTGACTGTATATATGGCTGGCTGTATATATGTCTGGCTGTATATATGGCTGGCTGTATATATGGCTGGCTGTATTGTCCACGGGTCGAGACCTATATATATCACTGGTCAGCAGCTACAACCCATCCTCCTGTTTAGATGTTAGTTTTTGTAACTATGTGCACCATAGTACAAAGCTTGATGTATTAAGCAATTAGATAGTGCAATTTGGTACTATTCACTTTATAGTCCGAACAAAATGAAGCTAAAAATAAACTTAAATATTCCTAGGCCTAGTATAGCACACATATGTACTGTATTAGGCCTCAGATATCGTGTATTAGGTGTAGGAAGGTTAGGTTAGGTTAGTTTAGTTTATCTTTGCAACATAAATATAATATTTTTTCCGTTTTGTCTAAATTCAATAGCGCCGATTTCTACTTTATAATTGCGTTGTACGTCGCTGTATGTATTATGGTCCTCGTCATTACTATATGTACTCCCAAAACAGGAGGATGGGCTGAGTCGACGGTCGCTCCCAACAATATACGGGGTCTTACCTCAGTGAGAGGCGCCGTACGTGTGTTTCTGTGGACGAGGCTGTTTCTCAAACATTGCTAGTTAATACTGGCGTTCCACAGGGCTAGCACACTTGATCCACTCCTCTTTCTCATATACATCAAAGACTTGTCAAATGTCACACAACATCTTATTTGAAACCAGTAATATCTGCTGAAGACACAATCATTATTTTCTCAAAAACTAACCCAGTTATCCTAGCATGATAACATGATAACTTAACCAAAAAAGTACACATGTGGCTATTAACTTACAAACTCGCCCTTAATATTGAAATAAATCAACTAATCAAATAGATCTAAGAATAAACAGTATGCAGAGTGCAAGCAGAGCAGAGGGACATTTCTTGACATACGCAGATTTGTAAATAAACTTCAAATGCCATATACAAATATTAAGATAAAAAGTATTCAAACCTCTAAGCATGCTCTCGTAAATCCACTACTGTGTATCTCGCTCGGCACGATAACACTATATGATTTACTAATCTCTCCATATCACACTTACCATATCTGCACCCAGGAATCCACAACCCCAAACTACCTCACGCAGAATTACTCTCATTATAACTGAGTAATTGTAACCTATCCACCGCTGCCCGCTGGATGGGGGGCGGTGTGCAGGACAAACATATAAATTGTGACACTAGCTCTCCACATATGTCAGTTGCTTAATTTAGAACCTGTACTTGAGGTCGATCTCGAACCCATTGTTGATGTGACGACTTATATTGAATTTTTGAATTCTAGCTCATCAAGATTGTAACTTGCTTAGCTAAATGAATTGTGGGGTTCAGTCCCTAAGCCCATTATGTGCCTCTGTAACCCTTTCCACTAACGCCCACAAGATGGGTATGGGGTGCATAATAAATAAATAATTATAAATGAACACTTAGAACAAAAACCAATTCCAATCCCAGACATCATCATCATCATTAAATAATTGAACATAAATATAAAAGCACAACACACTGTCTGAAGTGTTCTCTACTACACCAAGTAGCATAATTCTGAAATAACCAATTGTGTTTGCTATACGAATATACAGGAGAATATAAGGGTGACATTCGAGTCAAGAAACATAGTCAGGCATCCTGTTATTGTGCACTAAGCACGGGAATGTAAATGTTCCCAGAATGTTTCTCCATAAATATAATATTATAGAAACAAATTATTTTGTAAAACCACAGATATTATTTTTAAGATTTGTTAAGGCATTTGCAATTACAGATGCCAATTACAAACTAAAGCTCTCGTACCTCTGTGTAAACACTAGAGTTAATTTAAACCTGCCTGTATGTTGATAAATATAAGGGTGGTAAAAGGGTGTTAAAATAAAAGGGTGTTGATAAATATAAGGGTGGTTCCTTTATGGTAAAAGGTACCAATAACAATAATTGTTGATGTAAACCTAAAAGAGATAATAATAGTTGTAGTTGTAATGATACTACATAGTGGCAGTAATAATAACAGTTCTTATAGTAGATTATAATAGATTCAATAGGAGTAGTTGTGGTACTAATATCAGAACTGTAGTAGTAAGAGAAAGCAGAGCCGAAGGTGTAGAGCAGCAGCTGGTACTTCATCCTCCTACCAGGCGTCACAGCCACCACTGACTTTCTAGCGAGGAGAGAGCACCCACGCTGGGAGGTGTTCGTGATCCCTAAATCCGTCTCCGTCCATCAGTGCTCACGCGAAGAGAAAGCACTCACGCCTGGCACTGGGAGGTGTTCGTGATCCCTAAATCCGTCTCCGTCCATCAGTGCTCACTCGAGGAGAGGGCACTCACGCGTGGCGCTAGGAGGTGTTCCTGATCCCTAAATCCGTCTCCGTCCATCAGTGCTCACTCGAGGTGAGAGCACTCTCGCTTGGCGCTAGGATGTGTTCCTGATCTCTAAATCCGTCTCCATCCATCAGAGCTCACTCAAGGAGAAAGCATTCACGTCGGGCGCTGGGAGGTGTTCCTGATCCCTAAATCCGTCTCAATCAACATACCATCATGCTTTTAGCTTTAGCTTTATTATTTTATTTGTTTATTTAATTTTTAATTTACGTCATTTTGTATAATTGTTATTTAAAGCAAAAATTAATATTTAGAAATGAATTGTTTTCTACATAGCGCAGTAATTATATTAATATGATTAATATTTATATTTTTCTTTTACGGTACGTGTATTTTAGTCTAAGCTAACACGTCAACATAAGCAGCTTCAATGAAGAGAAGGGAGAGAATTATCAGGAAAAGCGCCAAGCCGTTACGACCTATATAGCACTTGGAAGGGGTAAGTATAAGGATTTGGGATGGGACGGGGGGAAATGAATGGTGTCCAACCACTTGTGGACGGTCGGGGATTGAACACCGACCTGCATGACGTGAGACCGACGCTCTACCATCCACCCCAAGTGGTTGGGCCCAAGAGAAACTGACCAATAGAAAGCCCTACTGAGCAGTGAAGCACAGAGATCACTGGTGTGTGTGAGGGGGGGTCTTTTTGTCTAATGATTTCCGCTCTTAACTTAGGTTAGTAGTGAATGTCAGAATCCGAACGGCAAGTATATTGACGACTGCCACAGTCACGTACAGAGCCAGACAGTAGTTGTGACGACTGCCACAGTCACGTACAGAGCCAGACAGTAGTTGTGACGACTGCCACAGTCACGTACAGAGCCAGACAGTGGTTGTGACGACTGCCACAGTCACGTACAGAGCCAGACAGTGGTTGTAACGACTGCCACAGTCACGTACAGAGCCAGACAGTGGTTGTAACGACTGCCACAGTCACGTACAGAGCCAGACAGTAGTTGTAACGACTGCCACAGTCACGTACAGAGCCAGACAGTAGTTGTAACGACTGCCACAGTCACGTACAGAGCCAGACAGTAGTCGTGACGTCTGCCACAGTCACGTACAGAGCCAAGCAAAAAATCACACACCGAAAAATTCAATTTTGCTAATAAAACATTCTAAGTCTCCGAACACACTATTCCAAATCCACCAACGAAACAATTCCAAATCCATCAGCAAATACAATTCTAATTCCGCAATAAAAATATCTCCAAACCCACCAACAAAAAAAATCCAAATCTGCCAACAAAAAAAAATCGAAATCCGCAACCAAAAAAAAATTAAATCTGCAAAATTATTACAATTAATTAAAATTAAAAATAAAATAAAATTAAACCAAAAATTTCCAAATCCGCCAACAAAAATATATACCAAATCCACAATCAACAAAATGCAAATCTGCCAAAAAAAATCAAATCCGCGAACTAAAAATGTACAATTCTGCCAACAAAAAAATCCAAAATTTATTTGTACTCGGAGAAAAAGGAAGATGGTGAAAGGGAAGAGGGCCACAGGAGGGAGGGGATGAGGGTGAAAGCAGGACGCGAAGGAGAGTAGAAATAGCCTAAGCTACTGTATCCCTTTGAGATGTATTTCTTTCTTGTCTCAATAAACATACTTGAACTTGAGAGTGAGGGTGTTACCACGCCAGGAGACCTATACTCTAAACTTTTCAAAACCATTAACCTAATTATGCTATCCTTCTGTCTCTTTATTTGGCCTTATATTCTGACTTATCCAAACAGCCTTCTCATGGACGACTAGTTTCCTTTGATTAATAACAATTATACGGTTTTATCTTTGAAGTTAGCTACCTGTGCAAGTTGATCTCTGTTGTCCCGGGCAGCAAGGAGTGAGACAGATGTTAGGTTCGCCAGCTGACCTGACTGTACCCATGCAGCCCGTCCTCCAAACAAAGATCCAAAAGTGATTCCATGCACACGCCAAACCCCCTGTTTATGAATGAAAAGCGGTTTACACACGACTCACAACTGCTGACGTTCGAACATATCCGGAACAAGTGCTGCACTGACGAATTTTGTTCGAATCACAACGCTATAAATGCTTCACCCACGTACTACAAATACAAATAATCGCCAACAGAACCTAAACACCTGACCTAACCTATCCTATGCCTATGTATACACAATATGCCAATATATTATAATATTAATTTATACTTGAGAAAATTGCCGTTTTGAATGAACAGCATGTTAAAATTTATGAATGCGTCTGTGGGGTTGACCGCTGAATGTAATGGACTTGAGTCGAGGACGGGTTGACCCATGGCAGCACCGTACAAGTGTTCTCCCGTTGTCCAGCAGAAGACAATCTGTGCAGACAAGCCATGCCGTTGAAACGGGGGCCGCCAGTCATATTAGACATTAATTCCCGTTGTCGGGAAGGAATCCTGTATTTATAGGCTTATCGATGTCGCCCTTGGTCAACCAGTCCTCGACTCAAGTTCATTACATCCAGCGGTCGACCCCACAGACGCATTCAAAAATTTTAACATGCTGTTCATTCAAAACGGGAATTTTCTCAAATATAACTTAATATTATAATATATTAGCATATTATGCATATATAGGCATAGGTTAGGTTAGGTGTTTAGGTGCTGTTGGCGATTATTTGTATTTGTAGTACGTGGGTGAAGCATTTACAACGTTGTGGTTCGAACAAAATTCGTCAGTGAAGAACTTATTCCGGAAGTGTTCGAACGAAATCAGTTGTAAGTCGTGTGTAAGCCACTTTTCATTCATAAATAGGGGGTTTGACGGGTGCATGGAATCACTTTTGGGTCTTTGTTTGGAGGACGGGCTGCTCTGTCTCGTCCGGGAATCGAACCCGGTTCGAACCTTAGTTGTGAGGACGTAGTTTTTTGTGCTGCTCGATATCCCAGTATACATGCCTTCTGTGTTTTTCCTCAATGATCTTAGAACAAATATTTTCAAATCAGGGCAGTGTAATACGTAGGAGAAATTTGTATAAGAAAAATATGTTGCTCTGGCCCCGCGAGAGGTGACCGGGCCAACAGGACTCTCTCCGCCCTTGGTCATCCTAGGGTTTTTGTCCAAGGAAAGTCTAGCTTATTTTCACTACTTGTTCTCCTAAGGATACACCAGACTCCATTGATAAGATTTCTTCTTTTTAGCTCTACATGTGATAAAGCGTGGTAGTTACAGCTTAAATGACAAGCATCGTGTTACTGAGGAATACTTACATTCTCTTGTTATATTATAATTTTCCTTGCCTGGTTAAGTCTGCATTCTGGAAGATATGTAACATTTTATTATACAGCTCCTTGGAGATAATTGTCAAAATATGTTGACCTTCCAAGTGTTTGTCAATCTATCTGTAGCCTAGTGTAGTGATATGCCGCTCTCATAAATCACGCAAAATCTAAAAAATAAATATAAAAACTTGCTGCTAATTAGGAACAAACTATGATATCTCATATGTGTTTGAATGACTCGTAAATATTATTCCTACAATTCTCCCATAGAAAGTGAAGGAAATCAGTGAGAGCGTGTGAGTCATTGTTTACGGCTGGTGAGGTGAGGACGAACATGGCGGCCATGGTCCTCCTGCTGTGGTATTGGTTTTGAGTTTAATTAGTTTATTATGGATGCTCTGCCCTACCAGTGTGCCGTTGGAGGAAAGGTTACAGTCACATAATAAGTCCTGGAAATTAATTACAATATTCTCTTTGTTAAGCATTTTGCGTTTGACCTGAGCTCCTAACATTAGCGCCTAAATTAAATATATTTGCTTTGGGTTAGGTAAAGTTAGCATTACTGTACTGTTTTGTGTGAATTAATTCAGTTTGATATCTCATATTCATAGTTAAAGCTACATTGTCAATTTTTATAATTTAACCCATAGCATAGATTTAAATTATATTTATAATCCATCACCTGCCCGAAAAAGTATCCTAACTTAATCCAAAGATTAGGTTAAGATAGTTTAACCATTACAATGACTTTTACGGCACATTCTCTTGAATAAAAGTGAACAACTACATCGCGGTGTTGCATAAGTCTGCACAACTTTTCATTTCAGCAGGTGACCCGCCAGGGAGTAGGACCAGCCCGCGGCCCCTGAGAAAGTGGCCGTGGACTAACATGATAGTGCTTATATAACACAGTTTGCGGGACCAGGCTCCAGCTTTTGGGCCTCGTTTTTATGTCTGTCGTCTAATGCAATGACTCGTCCCTTGCTATCTTTGTTTTTAACTGTACATAGTTGTAGCTTCCAAATCAGTGATCTTCCATTTTCTCCCGCCGGCCTCTCAAGTTTGTTTAGTATCCTCTAATTTGGTATTGTGTCACCGTGGCGCAGTGGTAAGACACTAGCCTGGCGCTTCGCGAGCGCTTTGGCTTGGGTTCGTATCCTGGACGAGGAGGATTGACCGGGAGCCAATCCTTAACTGTAGTCTCTGTTCACCCAGCAGTGAATGGGTCCGTTTCTGACTTGGCAGGTCGTATTCCGGGGAAAATAGGGATTATAAGGACCTGCCCGAAACGCTATGCGTGCTTGCGCTTTACAAGAATGTAAGAACTCTTGTATAAATAAATAAATAAACAAATAAATAAATAAATAAATAAATAAATAAATAAATAAATAAAAGACTTTTTGGCAGTCCAGAAATAGACAATCTGTATTTCAATAATCCAACCTTCTCTTTCCTGCCTTAATTTCGTTCCTTTGTCATAGAACTTTAGTAGGTCCGGTAGGCATAATTTCCTGTGTGTGTGTGTATATAAATATTTAGGTGTAATAACCTAAGTGCAGTTACAGACTGAGAGCTATGCTCGTCTTCCCAGTATTCTGTCATATAACACTTTGAAACTACTGACCGTGTTGGCCTCCACCACCTCACTTGTTTCAACCATCTTACCATCTCCGAAAGAAAATTGTCTAACATTTTCTCGGTACCTTTGTCGCCTTAGCTTGAACATAAGGCCTCCTATTCTTGAAGTTACAGGTTTCAAGAATTCCTCTTTGTTAGTTTTGTCTTTGTTATTATTTTGTTACGTAGGTATCACATTTCCTCTTTATTTTCTATATTCTAGTTTTGGTATATTAAGCGCCTGTAGCCTTTTATTATAGCTTTTGCATTTCATTTCCGGAAAAGATGTCGTAGCACGGCTTTGCATCTTTTCCAGTTTATTGATATTCTTGAGATATGGCCGCTATGCAACTGCTACATATTCGAGTTTTGGTCTCACAACGTCGTGTGGTGTGTGTGTATATGTGTGTGTGTATTCACCTAGTTGTGCTTGTGGGGGTTGAGGTTCTGCTCTTACGGCCCGCCTCTCAATTGTCAACTGTTACTAACAACTAATTATTTTTTCCACACACACACACCTAGGAAGCAGCCCGTAAACAGCTGTCTAACTCACAGGTACCAATTTACTGCTAGGTAAAGAGGGGCATCAGGATGAAATTGCCCATTTGCCTCTGCCGCGCCGGGAATCGAACCCGGGCCTACAGGATTACGAGTCCCGGGCGCTGTCCACTGAGCTACCAGACCCCCTCTGTGGTGTGTGTGTGTGTGTGTGTGTGTGTGTGTGTGGTGTGTGTGTGTGTGTGTGTGTGGTGTGGTGTGTGTGTGGTGTGTGGTGTTGTGTGTGTAAAATTGGCCTCAAATAACCTGTGTTCACGCTTCACTATGCCTGAAGCTCGCAGACAATTCCCCCACGTGAAATGAATCCCATGAAGCGTGCGACAATACTGAAGTGTTCGATTCTTGCGGCCACCGAGCATGATGACGACCATGATAACGGACCTCCCAGTAATTGCCGACCAAACTATCACAACTTTCCTTCCAATACTAATTCTAAGATTCACGGTGCCGAGTTGAGCATGGCGGCCACAGA